>CM054058.1:448155789-448393112 GCA_028641055.1 Alopecurus myosuroides | reverse complement strand
TCTTCTAGTGTATACGCCGTTTGGGCTGTACCAGGCTACGGGTTCTTGATCGCCGTTGTACTTGGGCGTCTTGGCTGTTAGCTTGAATTACCTTGGCTTCCTGGCCTCGCGAATCTCGCGAGTGAAGCAAGGAGGCCCGCATAACTCCTCCTCATCTGAGTCAGGGGAATCATGTCTCGAGTGCACCACCCGAGCTTTGCTGGCACGTGGTTGCGTATCTTCTATGGTCGTTCTTGGCGCAACCTGTCCACCTTATTTTGCGCGATCTTGTTGTGTGTGTTCTTCATATCTTCCTCTTTACAGGCTGCAGGGGTCGGTTTTACCTCCGCTTTTTATGTCACGGACCCAGACCGATCGTCCCCCATCACTTCACTTGCAAGGTTCAAGCCTAGGAGTACTTCGTTGTGGATTACTTCACGCGGGCCACCCGATGTCGGCTTGATAGACATTAGATATGTTTGAACTTGTAAGAGCCTTTCCTGCGGGGTTATGGGCACTCTCTTTGCCGGACAGTCGACTGCTCCAGGGGGATGCTCGAGACCAAGCACCCGGCGTGTGTCTCCCATGGTTGATGCCGTCGCGTCATTGGTGGGGGTGTGTCTCTTATGATGGGTCGGTTTCTGCGCTTCTCTCTCTCGATCCAAGTTGTGCTCGCTCCTGCGTGACTGTCCAGATTTTTCTATATCGTGTTCAGCTTCTTTATTTCCCTGGCTAACGTGTAAAGTTAGGCTGCCCGCTCGTCGGAGGTCGCGTCTGCAGGGAGGGGACGGCCCTTCTCAACAAGAGTTGTGATTAGCTCCATAGTTTCGGCCGACACATGAACTAGGGGCGTCCCTCTTTGTCTCTCTTGCATTTGGCTGGGAATCCTGGACCGGTGGATCGAGTGGGAATGTTGAGCCTTTCTCCATCGTCCTCCAGGTCTCTTTCTCTTGGTCGAGGGGACTCCAGAAAATCATCCTTGAGTTTCTAGCTGGCATCGTATGTTCCTTCGTCGGTTGGATCCGCGTCCTTGTGCGGTCCAATTTCTTCGTCGGCTTCGCTTTCGCTCCCCGCATCCGAGTCCCTGGCTCGCCTAACCATCGCCACAAAGTGGAGGTGGGGGTTGGAGAAGTGGGGGTCGCTAGGATCTGCTTTCTAAAGTCGCGGCGTCGGGATCTCTAGAGGTGTTCACGACGTGATCAGCCTCGTTGCCTGGGGACGGGTCGAGTCTTGGAGACGCAGGAACCCTATGCGACTCGCACGGAAGTTTAAGTCGCAAAACGTGAGGGCGATGCTTTTGTCTATGCATTCTAACACCGAGCATAGCGCCAGTGCATCTTTGGTGAATTTGACGCGCCGAAATGAATCTAATCCGTCCCAATGGGCGAGTTGTCGTATGCATAGATCATACTCGATGTAGCCTTGGTTCCAGCGCCCCAGATTCCCACAGATGGCTCAAATGAAGAGGATGTGGCCTCAAATATCCCTATGTTGAGGGACCTGGGGTTTTGTAAATGAAAAGGCGTTGATGTACTTCTCGACTCGACGGGTTACTTCCTGCTGGATCTATATTCCGATGAGGTGAAAAACAGAGGTACATGGTGTTGCACAGATTGGTTATGGCGTGTTTCCTGAACTAGGGTTGTGTGTCCCCGCTACGTCTCCCTCCCAGCCCTTATATGGGGGACTAGGTCTCAGGAGTTTGTACACGAGTCAGAATCGTTTCTGAGTCGGTTTCGACCTACCGTAACCTCTTAGGAAAGTCTTCTCCTGCATCGCCTTTGTCTTGGGCTTGTAGTGTGCTTTAGGACTTCGTCACCCGGGGAATCTTCTAGTGTATACGCCGTTGGGCTGTACCAGGCTATGGGTTCTTGATCGCCGTTGTACTTGGGCGTCTTGGCTGTTAGCTTGAATTACCTTGGCTTCCTGGCCTCGCGTATCTCGCGAGTGAAGCAAGGAGGCCTGCATAACTCCTCCTCATCTGAGTCAGGGGAATCATGTATCGAGTGCACCACCCGAGCTTTGCTGGCACGTGGTTGCGTATCTTCTATGGTCGTTCTTGGCGCAACCTGTCCACCTTATTTTGCGCGATCTTGTTGTGTGCGTCCTTCATATCTTCCTCTTTACAGGCTGCGGGTGTCGGTTTTACCTCCGCTTTTTATGTCACGGACCCGGGGACCGATCGTCCCCCAGCGCTTCACTTGCGAGGTCCGATCCTTGGAGTACTTCGTTGTGGATTACTTCACACGGGCCACCCGATGACGGCTTGATAGACATTAGATATGTTTGAACTTGTAAGAGCCTTTCCTGCGGGGTTATGGGCACTCTCTTTGCCGGACAGTCGACTGCTCTAGGGGGATGCTCGAGATCAAGCACCCGGCGTGTGTCTCCCATGGTTGATGCCGTCGCGTCATTGGTGGGGGTGTGTCTCTTATGATGGGTCAGTTTCTGCGCTTCTCTCTCTCGATCCAAGTTGTGCTCGCTCCTGCGTGACTGTCCAGATTTTTCTATATCGTGTTCAGCTTCTTTATTTCCCTGGCTAACGTGTAAAGTTAGGCTGCCCGCTCGTCGGAGGTCGCGTCTGCAGGGAGGGGACGGCCCTTCTCAACAAGAGTTGTGATTAGCTCCATAGTTTCGGCCGACACATGAACTAGGGGTGTCCCTCTTTGTCTCTCTTGCATTTGGCTGGGAATCCTGGACCGGTGGATCGAGTGGGAATGTTGAGCCTTTCTCCATCGTCCTCCAGGTCTCTTTCTCTTGGTCGAGGGGACTCCAGAAAATCATCCTTGAGTTTCTAGCTGGCATCGTATGTTCCTTCGTCGGTTGGATCCGCGTCCTTGTGCGGTCCAATTTCTTCGTCGGCTTCGCTTTCGCTCCCCGCATCCGAGTCCCTGGCTCGCCTAACCATCGCCACAAAGTGAAGGTGGGGGTTGGAGAAGTGGGGGTCGCTAGGATCTGCTTTCTAAAGTCGCGGCGTCGGAATCTCTAGAGGTGTTCACGACGTGATCAGCCTCGTTGCCTGGGGACGGGTCGAGTCTTGGAGACGCAGGAACCCTATGCGACTCGCACGGAAGTTTAAGTCGCAAAACGTGAGGGCGATGCTTTTGTCTATGCATTCTAACACCGAGCATAGCGCCAGTGCATCTTTGGTGAATTTGACGCGCCGAAATGAATCTAATCCGGCCCAATGGGCGAGTTGTCGTATGCATAGATCATAGTCGATGTAGCCTTGGTTCCAGCGCCCCAGATTCCCACAGATGGCTCAAATGAAGAGGATGTGGCCTCAAATATCCCTATGTTGAGGGACCTGGGGTTTTGTAAATGAAAAGGCGCTGATGTACTTCTCGACTCGACGGGTTACTTCCCGCTGGATCTATATTTCGATGAGGTGAAAAACAGAGGTACATGGTGTTGCACAGATTGGTTATGGCGTGTTTCCTGAACTAGGGTTGTGTGTCCCCGCTACGTCTCCCTCCCAGCCCTTATATGGGGGACTAGGTCTCAGGAGTTTGTACACGAGTCAGAATCGTTTCTGAGTCGGTTTCGACCTACCCTAACCTCTTAGGAAAGTCTTCTCCTGCATCGCCTTTGTCTTGGGCTTGTAGTGTGCTTTAGGACTTCGTCACCCGGGGAATCTTCTAGTGTATACGCCGTTGGGCTGTACCAGGCTACGGGTTCTTGATCGCCGTTGTACTTGGGCGTCTTGGCTGTTAGCTTGAATTACCTTGGCTTCCTGGCCTCGCGTATCTCGCGAGTGAAGCAAGGAGGCCTGCATAACTCCTCCTCATCTGAGTCAGGGGAATCATGTCTCGAGTGCACCACCCGAGCTTTGCTGGCACGTGGTTGCGTATCTTCTATGGTCGTTCTTGGCGCAACCTGTCCACCTTATTTTGCGCGATCTTGTTGTGTGCGTCCTTCATATCTTCCTCTTTACAGGCTGCGGGGGTCGGTTTTACCTCCGCTTTTTATGTCACGGACCCGGGGACCGATCGTCCCCCAGCGCTTCACTTGCGAGGTTCAAGCCTTGGAGTACTTCGTTGTGGATTACTTCACACGGGCCACCCGATGTCGGCTTGATAGACATTAGATATGTTTGAACTTGTAAGAGCCTTTCCTGCGGGGTTATGGGCACTCTCTTTGCCGGACAGTCGACTGCTCCAGGGGGATGCTCGAGATCAAGCACCCGGCGTGTGTCTCCCATGGTTGATGTCGTCGCGTCATTGGTGGGGGTGTGTCTCTTATGATGGGTCGGTTTCTGCGCTTCTCTCTCTCGATCCAAGTTGTGCTCGCTCCTGCGTGACTGTCCAGATTTTTCTATATCGTGTTCAGCTTCTTTATTTCCCTGGCTAACGTGTAAAGTTAGGCTGCCCGCTCGTCGGAGGTCGCGTCTGCAGGGAGGGGACGGCCCTTCTCAACAAGAGTTGTGATTAGCTCCATAGTTTCGGCCGACACATGAACTAGGGGCGTCCCTCTTTGCCTCTCTTGCATTTGGCTGGGAATCCTGGACCGGTGGATCGAGTGGGAATGTTGAGCCTTTCTCCATCGTCCTCCAGGTCTCTTTCTCTGGGTCGAGGGGACTCCAGAAAATCATCCTTGAGTTTCTAGCTGGCATCGTATGTTCCTTCGTCGGTTGGATCCGCGTCCTTGTGCGGTCCAATTTCTTCGTCGGCTTCGCTTTCGCTCCCCGCATCCGAGTCCCTGGCTCGCCTAACCATCGCCACAAAGTGGAGGTGGGGGTTGGAGAAGTGGGGGTCGCTAGGATCTGCTTTCTAAAGTCGCGGCGTCGGAATCTCTAGAGGTGTTCACGACGTGATCAGCCTCGTTGCCTGGGGACGGGTCGAGTCTTGGAGACGCAGGAACCCTATGCGACTCGCACGGAAGTTTAAGTCGCAAAACGTGAGGGCGATGCTTTTGTCTATGCATTCTAACACCGAGCATAGCGCCAGTGCATCTTTGGTGAATTTGACGCGCCGAAATGAATCTAATCCGGCCCAATGGGCGAGTTGTCGTATGCATAGATCATAGTCGATGTAGCCTTGTTTCCAGCTCCCCAGATTCCCACAGATGGCTCAAATGAAGAGGATGTGGCCTCAAATATCCCTATGTTGAGGGACCTGGGGTTTTGTAAATGAAAAGGTGCTGATGTACTTCTCGACTCGACGGGTTACTTCCCGCTGGATCTATATTCCGATGAGGTGAAAAACAGAGGTACGTGGTGTTGCACAGATTGGTTATGGCGTGTTTCCTGAACTAGGGTTGTGTGTCCCCGCTACGTCTCCCTCCCAGCCCTTATATGGGGGACTAGGTCTCAGGAGTTTGTACACGAGTCAGAATCGTTTCTGAGTCGGTTTCGAACTACCGTAACCTCTTAGGAAAGTCTTCTCCTGCATCGCCTTTGTCTTGGGCTTGTAGTGTGCTTTAGGACTTCGTCACCCAGGGAATGTTCTAGTGTATACGCCGTTGGGCTGTACCTGGTAGGCCCATTGGGGGGGGGGGGTCTCTTGGTCATCCCCACGCTAATGATACTCCTTTTTGATCCAAACGTACCGATATACACATAAATCAGCCCTAACTTAAGTGTGTTTCCCCTACAGGTTCGATAGTGTGTGGACATGAAACTGGAAACTCTTTCCTTTCCAATAATCAAAAGCGGTGCAATGCAAGCCCATATTGACTCCCACATAATAAAGAATAAACTATTGAACATGTTGATCATTATACAATTTCCCGTTACTCATGATACCGAACTTACCCGAGACTATTGATTCCAATATTGCCGTGGAACAATCTCTATTTCCAATATAACTTTGTCTTGTCTTTTTAATCAGTAAGTTTCCTCTTTCTACTTACTATATTATGATATCCCCCATTATGTATCATCATCATGCATTGTATGCAGAACTTATGGATATCAAAAATACCGAGTGGGCCAGGTATGTATCTCTCTTTTTACGGATGAGTGATTCCCATCTCAGAACGTCGAGATAACATACTCCTTTAGAATTACCCAGTGGCTACCTTTATGTTCACCTAGTTTATGGTGTGGCTCTTGATAGTACCAAAGTAAAACCTACACAATATATTACCCCGATAACCTCATCGCCAAGGATGCATTGTAATATCACCGTGTTGTGATATGATTCTAAGGACCAGTATGTCTTGGTGGAACCTCTTAGCATATCAACTACTAGGGTATACCTAGAAATATTGTCCCCTTCCAACAATATGCTATTCATTGATGCTGACATAAACAATGTCCATGATAAGGAAAACATAGCCATCAAGCATCCAATGAATTAGTCATAAAATGTAAGATTAGGGTTTGATACTTTGTTCATGTTACTACACGCGAGCGTGAGTTTTCCTATGAATTCATATTCAAGAACCACGTCGGTTTTAACGTAGTAATATGAATCATAATTATGAAACCGGTGTATAAATATTAGTACCTTTTGGCTATGCATCCAACAACCCCCGCTTTTCTCCAAACTAGGGGAGGACCTACGCCCCGGGCTGCCTGGGCTACAGCATGGGTCTTGGCCCATGTAATACAAGTACCTATTCTTAAATCTACTGAAAATTGCTATCGCCACAAGTCTAGCTAGCCTGTATTGAGAATATAGAAGGACACGGGCCAACACCAACCAAGGCGCCATCAATAATTTATTCCTAAGCCCGACACTTGCCTAGTGCACAACACACGAGCTGGGAGTATCCATTCGTGCTCCGCCAGTTTGATGCTCTACCCGATCGCACGAGTCCTCACCCTGCCACCATCACTCGGCAAAATTATCTCGACCTTGTCTGGGTGCTTCCTCGCCACGTTCGAGCGCCAGCAGTGCACCTGCCTCCGCCCATGTTGGCCGCTCGTCGCCTCCAACCGGTCGGTAACTTGTTTGGTGCTATTTGCTTCTAGGTAATTGTATGCTTCTATACTTAGTAGTCTTATACTTACTTCCATCCTCCAATTGTTTCCTTTTGTTTGTTTTTTTCAATTCCCAAATTGGGGGTTAGCCAATTAGTGATTAACTGATTTAATTCATTCTGATGTTAAAATATTTTTCATCAATACCAATATAATCTTATTTTTCAATAGTTCCACAATTCTCCAACCCTCTTCTCACCCATTTGAAATAGAAGTAGGAGTGGATAGAAAAGAGATGGTTGTTCTGAGCAACACACTCAATGCCGACAAAATACCCTATCATTGGAGTCAATCAAGAATCCTAGTGTTGAGTTAAATGTAGATGACAATCTTGCAGATTCTGGCCTTCGGAAACCAATTGAAGAGCTAGTTATTTACATTAGAGATACTTCTAGTTGGGCATTTAGTAAGATAATTGTTGCAAACCCTAGCATGAGATATCATGAGAAATGGTTCAAATGGATAGGATTGGAAGTGATATAACGTTTCTAAAGATCGTGCGATCTATTTCACTACTTTTGTTTAAGTACTAACGAACTGAAGTTTTTCTACTTGCAAAGGATTTTTTTAGTTTTTTGGGAAATAGGGTTCAGTCCTGGTCATACCGAAATCATGGGCCCGCCACTGCTCCAAACCATCCAATGTGAACAACTGACTTTGACGCGTTATGTAACAATCCAGGATTTTTAAAAAAATTAAAATTTTAAAACCTTCATGCATCCATGAACATCATAGCATCCCTGCATTTTGTTTGTATAAAAATTTGGTTTTAATTTGCTAAACACAAAAATTTAGGTATTATTACCTATTGAACCACTTTTTGAATTTAAATCTTTTTCTAAAAGAAAGTATTTTATTTTTGGGAAAGTATAGTACCAAATGTTCCTTATGTTCTAAGCTTTTCAAAACATATTTTCATGTTCTTTTCTGATTTGTTTTGGTGGGGTTTCGATTGAATTTGAATCAATTTGTTTAAAAACAGGAAAAAAAAACAGCGAAGCCTAGCCCTCTCTCTTCTCTCGGCCTGGCCCAACCCATCTCCCCCTCGTCCCTCTCTCTTCCGCGCACGCGCGCAGGCCGCGGCCCACCTCAAGCCCAACAAGAGCCCGAAGCAGCAGCCCACCTCGCCCCGGCTCTCATCTCTCTATCTCTATCTCCTGGGCCCCACCGTGACGTCAACCCCACGTCAGCGTTGATGTCACCCAACCGCGCCGCCGCGCCTGAGCAGGACTCCGCCACCGCCACGGTCCGCCCCCTCCCGCACGCAAGACCCCCCATAAAAGGAGGCTCCCCTCGACGTCTGCGCCCTGCTCCCAAACCCTAACCCTAAGGCGCGCCGCCGCCACGAGGATCTCGCCGCCACCGCACCATTGACGTCTCATTCTCGAGAAGCTCGCACCGTCGCTGTTCGAGGCACAGGAGGACTCCTCGAGAAGGCGAGGAGTACCGCATCGAGGAGGAGAAGCCGCCGCCATCTCCACCTTCGCCGGAGGAGCACGCAGACGTCCCTGCCATCCACGTCGTACCGCGCCGCTGCCATCTTCCTCACCTCCGACGTCGTCACTGCCTCGCGCCGGTGAGCCCACCCCCGCGCTAATCTATGTATGTCCGATTTGCATCTACGGTCTAGATTAGATTGAACAGCGAACCGGTAATTTAGATCCTGGCCGCCGTAGCACTTTAAATCCAACAATCCACGTGCAGGAAATTCTGATGATGAAGTTTGATCAAGTGCTTTGTCTCGAGTCTACACCCAACATGTAATGCCAGTGGCGCATGATTGAAGATGGAGGCTCATTGCTACCTTTATTTCTGCTGTTTAGAACTATGGGTTTTGCTAGTCTTTCAAGACTATGCACTTTGTAATAAAGCTATACTTGGCTATTATGCATCTTTTGTATTAATTTTGATACTTCTGCAATGATACTTTACATTTTGTTCTGTGGTGCTAGCATTGATCCATGGAGTAGCACTTAGCACAGTAGTTCTTACATTATGAAATGTGAGGGCGCTACACGTTAAGTGTGTGACCCCTACAGGTTCGATAACAAGTAGATATGGTCGGAAAACTTTTTTCCCAATCAATAATCAACATCGGTACGTGGACGTCCATATTGACTCCTACAAGTTATACGAAGGAACTCTCGTGAACCTGTTGATATCAAGTATGTCCTCATTACTTCATAATACCAAACAATACCTCAAGGCGAGATAAATGAAATGGGCATGATTAAGATCTTTTATCACCATGTCACATTATTCTCGATATTCGGCATGATTCCTCTACTAGTTACCGTGTTATAGTATCCCCATCACTTACATCATGCCTTTGTTTGCCCAGACTTGTTACTGGATATTGTCACATGAGTGGATCCTAGATGTATCTCTCTATTGTCTAGAGGAGTAATTCTCAGTCTTTAACCATCACGATGAAATGCACACCTTCGATATTACTCATTAATAGCCATTTTGATCATCCAGTTTACGGTGTGATACTTGACTACACCTAAGAAACTTTCCGGAATGGATCTCATGGTCGAAGTAAGAAAACAAGCTAATCATTCGGTGATGATTCTATTTATAGTAATACCAAAATCAGATCAGGTAGTATCTCAACTACTTGGGTCTACCCAGGCACAATGTTGAAACAACAATGTGCTCCCATTAATATTGACATAACAAATGTCCATGACTAGGAAAACGTGGTCATGTAATATTAACGAGTTTGTCTATGAGACATGACAAAGGGCTTTAATGGTGTGTTTATGTTTCTACACGTGTGTATGGGTTTTCCAATGAATCTCATATTCGGTGTCCATAGAAGATATAGCATAAAAACATAATGCATTAACCATGAAACATATGTATTTTATTGCCTCTTGGGCATACATCCAACACGGTGGTTCTACCTTGTGAGGAACTGGTTCGATGGAGATATACCAGAGAGCTTATTTTTGCTCTCACTAATCAAGAAGACCGACCTCTCTGGAAACCGCCTAACAAAAGCGTTTCATCAGAGTTCAACAAGCTCAAAATCCTTGCCACATTGAACCTCGAGGAAAATCCTTTCAGATCTCCATCAGTCTTAACCTCCCGAAGATGGCGCGGTTCAATGTGTCTTACAACGACCAGATCGATGACCCCATGCCCGCATCACTCACTGGGGTGCCCGCGAGCATCTCCCTCGGAACGGCCCTCTGCGATGCCCAAATCCCTATGGAGACATCAAGAGCGACAGATTATCCAGTGTCGCGATCGTCGGTGTCATCATCGTCGTTGTGGTCATTCTCCTAATCATATTGTCGATGTGGTTTCTCATCTGCTTCCGCTGGAGGCAGCGCGGAGCGTCCGGGGTATCCACCGAGTCCATGGCCCACATGCAAGAGGGCACGGATTCTATAAGAGCACCCCTCCCAACGCGCTAACCCATTTAGGGTCCTCGTGTGTCCCAGTTCTTTCCATCTGGTCGCCAAATGGACAGCTATTCGGCTCCTCTCCGGCCTTCTGAAGCTACTGAACCCAACGAGGCAACCTATTTGGTCCGCCTAGGCCAGTTTTGCCCATTTGTTGGACATTCCCCAAATTTCATAAAAATAAATAGCAAATAGATGATAAATCAAGCATTGACCCTACGAATACATGGAATTTTTCATCATACAAATAGAATAAAATGTCGCGTCGGCATAGAACACAGTACGCAAAAGCATTGTATCCTACAACACCACATTTTTCTTGGCCATTGTTTATGTAGAAGACACAACTGAGATGATCACGCATCTTATCCATATGTACTTTTGCTTCTTCTGAATCCATGCCCTATTTTTTGGGATCAAGGTTCTCAAGTTGGTTGTCATGATCATGGCCTCTTGAGCTTCTAGCGCGAGCTCCACTTCTGTGGCCCAAGACTGGGTATTGGTCTCATCGATCTCGAGCTTCTTCCTTTGGAGCTCGAAGTAGTTCTCATTGTTCTCCTCTCTCTCCAGGCGCTTCTCTTTGTCCATCCCATCCTTGTTATTTGTGTTATTGTCCTTTTAGGTTATGAACACCTTTAAGGTGTCTTGCATAGGAATCTTTGAAGCATCACACTTCAACTCCATCTTGGTGGTTTCCTTCCCCCTCGGCCTCTTGTCACTTGGGGAATCAAGATCAACCACCGTCGGATCAGCCCCACCTTTTCAGAGTTGGGGTATGGTCTCCTTCCACTTGGCATGGTCCTTGATCTCCTTCCAACAATGGGTCAAGGTAAATTCCTTGCCCCCGTGTTGGACCTTGAAGCGTTCCAATGTTTGAAGCACCTATATGAAAAATTGTCACTAACAATACATACCCATAGGAGCAAATAAGACATATCGATAGTAGAAGTGAAGGGGGGTCATACCAAGTCCTTCACCCCAATGTCACCTACGGGCCAGGCAACAACATGATTATATGAGGCAACGACTTGTTGCACTCCGATTGGATGGAACGCCATCTCTTGGATAGAGAGAGTTCATTCCGATCACTTGCAAATCTGACCTTCCCTGTAAGCCTTTGCTCATGGAAGCAGAAATGAAAATTCTTCCAAAATATTGTCCCTTTTTGCTCGGCCCCTTGGTTGCATCTTGCCCCATTTGGATCCATGCTTGGCAAAGCAATATGTCCTCCTCTTGCAAGAAGGCCTTCATCCTTTGTAGTAGTACATGTAGTCGTCTGCCCGTGCTCGGGGAGTTTAGCCGCAGTGATCACCACGGCTGCTTTCTTTGCGTCATGGGCGAGTCACCGGACAGGGGAGTCGCGTTGAGATCGAGGGGAGGCAGGACCGCAACGCCGGTCGGGCTTGAATCGCCCATTTCCGGCGAGCGTGAGAAGCGGCTCCCTCCCGACAAGGGCGTCCACGGCACTACATACCGCGCCATTCTCACCATTAAAAGCCAGCGCACTCCGCCACCACAACTTGCCGAGTCTCCACGCCTACTTGTACAGCGAGGAGAAGCTCCGCGTCTAGGACTTAGTGGGTGTAGCTATAGTGTGCCTTGTCCATCGACAGCGTGTTCAGATACTGGGCTTCCTGCATCATAGGCTCAGGCAACGGCGCAGAGGGCCGTGCGCGCCAGATGTTCATTTCACTTTAGCAATTTCATGTTTAATGCCGGTGTCTGCAGGCCAAATGCAATGATAACATCAAAGTAGGAGAAACCGTGTACTTGAGATAAAAACTGCATTCTACAGAAACACAACTGCTACTGATACAAAATTGCTACAGTTCCTCAACTTGGATCGAAAAACCGCATGGGCAGCGTTTCGTCCGCACAAAGGCCTCTTCGTCAAAGCTCTGGTCTTCCTCCGGGAACTCGTGCTCATGGTCATGGACAGGGAGAGAAGAATCCGCCTGTGGTCTGCTCCGACGAGAGGCCGCTTTCGAGGAGTCAATAGCGCTCTTCTTCTGGTGATTATCAAGTTTGGCTGGCCTCTCTGGACCAGGCGCTGCTGAACGTGCGTTGTAGGCGTCTTTCAGCCGTTGTCTCGTTGCAATAGAACAGAGCAGCTGATACCACCTAGAGAGAGCCTGGGCTTCCTCCTGCTTCCTTTCCGCAGCTTGTCTCTGTTCCTCCACTTCTGCGTACGCCTACCACAAAGTATCGTCGAGGTTACAAATATATATATTACTACATCAACTCGGCGGCAGTTCCAATTATCTGAAATATCCTGTATATCTTTTGACAGCAAGATAGGCATCTGAAAGTAAATCAAATGCAGTATCCTCTACTCAACATACCTCCAAGATGGCATTTTTGAATTCGTCACATACAACAATTCCATCGAAAACTGGAACGCAACGACCGCTTCGATAATCAAATCCAACCATGGCAGGAGCATAGTCGATTCCAAGCCTCTTTGCAACCTGGAATGATCTAGGTAACTTCAAGTGTACGGTACCAGGTGGAAGGCACTTATCTGACCATGCATCAACTTGGCCACGATCATTCTTTGAGAAAAAATTTAGCATTTAATCAGTATGGAAGCACCACAAAATAAATAGTGATGGTTACAAAATAGCAAGTGATACTCATTGTGAAGAGGAGCCGAACCTTTGGCACAATGCCATTTACAGCACGCGGAAGTTGCAGCGGTTCCAGTTGCCATTTACCGTATAATGCCATGGTTGGCTCAACTCCATTGTCGTTACCATTGAATTCGTGTGACTGAGAGTTGAAAGTCCTCTTTGGTCGTGTCACAACCTACATACAAAATAAGTTACTTCACCAGAAAAAAAAAGGCAAGAGAAAAAATATATGCTTTTGTTATGGACCTTTGCAGGTGACTCGTTTTCTCTGACTTGCAGACCCTCCCGCAGCCAGCCATGTCTTGATTGCAGTATTTGAACACACGATCTAGGATAAACAGGATGCCCTTTACAGAAGCCAAGCACTGGACCCTTGGGATGAAGAACTTGGTTCTTGTGCAGCCACTTCTCAAGAGCATATAGGTGATGGTCTTTGTAGGCCTAAATGGTTACATGCATAATTAAATCAAGATAACAAGCAAAAAGGGTAAAAGTAAGTTATTTAAATCTCTCTTAGATCATGTATGGACTGTACCTGTTGATTGGTAGGAAGAGGCTCTGTTAGGGCCCTGGTCTGAAGTTCCATCTCTTCAGAGTCATTAGTTGCTGCCAATTCGAGCTGCTCTAGCGGTGCCAAAACATTCTCCCACCACTCTGGATTAACTCTTCCCTGGACAATTCTGTGCCACTGCAAGCAATACCTGGGAAACATAGAGCATGATTGTTAAAACAAGTTTATGAAGAATTGTTATGTACATGTAGTACATGGCCTGTAACATCTAGAAACTACTCCTTTAAGCTATTCAAAACTGACTTGAACACTTCTACTAGAACTCCTACATACACTAGAAACTTCATGCACCTACCAAAAGCTTCATGCATAGACTTCGAACATCCACTGCCACTCTCCAAAACCTCGGTTTCAGAAGACATCTATGCCAAAGGTTAATGAGGGTACAACTGTTGAATGAACCAGACAAGTTTGTTTGGAAGCCCTCGAGCTGGGGTGTTTTTCAGTTCAAATCTATGTATGAGGACCTAATGCATGGCCATACTAGATACCTTCGAAAATATTTATGGAAGCTTAAAATACCACTTAAGATTAAAAAAATCGAGTAGTTCCTAAATAGGAAAGTCTTGCTTACTAAGGATAACCTGGCTAATAGAAACTGGAATGGGTGAAAAAAAATGTGCTTTCTTCAGAAGAAACAGTTGAGCATTTGTTTATCTGGTGACCTTTTGTGCGTCTTGTGTGGTGTATTGTTTACGGTACTTGCAATCTTTCATCACCAACCAATGTCACTTATATGTTATGGGATAGACAAGAAAAGTAAGACTAGAATTCATATCAGAGTTTCAGCTTTGTGTTGGTCAATTTGGAATTGCGGGATTAATATTATTCTTAGTAAGACAACAAACTTTCATATTTCGCAGGTTATTCACATGGCCACACACTGGATCCAGCTGTTGTCTTTCCTCCTCCCGTAAGATCAGCAGGAGCTTATGGTTTCTGGATACACACGGCTGCTGATGGTTGCTCAGAATATCTTAAGCCGAGATGGCTAGTTGCTATTTCATTTTATTTTCACTGGTTGATTCATGTTTCGACTCTCTGCGATTCTTGATATGTAATAACTTGGTTGGCAATTATCAATAAAATGGTTTGTGTGCATCTATTGATGCGGAGGCTAGGGTTACACAGTTATACTTCCCTTTAAAAAAAACACTCCAAAATCCTACCCTATAACAAAAAAAATTCCTTAATCAAGAACAATAGTGACAGAGCTAGGTATTTGCATCATGAAAAAAATTCAAAAGGTATGTTCGGTGGGTGCAAAAAGATTACTCGCTCCGTATCAATAATATAAGATGTTTTAGCGTTTTCTAGACAACATGTATATAGACGCGTTTTAGTGTGTAGATTCATGTGTATCTTACACTAAAACACGTCTAGGTACGTGTAGTCTAGAAAACGTTAAAACATCTTACATTTTGATAAGGAGGGAGTACTACTTTGTCACCAGAGACATATTTTTCTGTCAACTGTCCCTGAACCTTAAGAGCACACCCTAAATTGTTGCATTGCAAAAACCATAGAATTTCTAACATTTACCGAGTTCTAAAAATATTAGTAAACAGTAAGGCAGTGCTCCAAGTCATTCACTGTAGACTGAATTTGTATTACAAGTTGCATTAGGAAATAATAATTCAGTTATCATGCCTACTGTATTTTCTCTAGTTCCATTCTTTAGTATGGCTGACAAATAGAAGGTCTAGTAAACAAACAAGGCATAATTAGTATATCCTAGTCACATCCACATGGCAAAAATTTATGGATTTTAAAAGAGGCAAACCTTCTAGTCACATCTTTAGCACCACCACCAGCAAAGGCAACAACATATCTCAAAGGCTTCCTGCAAACAGCTGAAGCAGCTTCTACTTGTTGTTCACCTTCAATAATATTATTTACAACATCAACATGTACCCATCTTCCTGTCAATGCCTGGCCACCGCAGTATACCTCGGCCCAATATAATGGTGCTCCATTTCTCGACCAAACTGCACTTGAGTTGGATGCAACTTCTGCATTTTTACGTAATTTTTTCAACGGTTGAATAGAATCTAGTAGGGTACCAGTTGACTGATTGAATGTGGCAGCTAGCTTATTTTCTTGAATTTCGGTTGCAGTGGCTGAGAGGGCCATTTCCAGTTGCAACTCAAATTCCACATCTCCCTTCCGTTTTGGTACTTCAGCATTACTGGATGTTAAAGGGAATTGACTGCTGGATGATTCATCTTTTGATGTTGATGCATATTGATCAACCTTGCAATTTGACAAGTTTTTAGACAAACTTCTCCTGCAAGCTGATGTGCTTTTCAAATTCCCAAGATTGCCTCGTTGCTTAGTCATACTGAAGTTATGCTTTGTATTAACTTCTGATGACTGAGATGGAGAAGGGGTATTAAACTCATTATGGCCTGCAACAACAGAACTACATGGTAGTTCCCTTGTAGAAAGCCTAGGTCCATCATGATTTGGTGTGCCCATCGTTTTAGCATCAGGCTTGAGTCCAACAACATCCATATTTGTAACAAACCTACAAGATAAACTATGCTTAAGTATTGCTCAAAAGTTGTCAAATTAATATGCACCTGTGTGGAACCAAATTCAATAAGAACTAACAGGACATCAAATGTCGTGTGCCTTACTGATAAAACTCAAGCACATAATTAGTTGCACAGTGACATCCGTACCTAACGGTTAAGTTGAGTGCCCTAAACAGTGCCACCGATAGTGCACAGACCTGCATTCCAAAACATCTTAGTGGCATCTTTTACTAAGAGAAACGTGTAGCTCCAGAAGATGAATTCCATTTACAGATGTCAAACAGAAAATAGATTGTGGCGCAGAGGAATATGATTATGCTTATTCAAATTTTAGGGTTCTGAAAAAAAGTAGAGAAGGCATAATGCCTGCCGACATAAGAAATTAAGGGAAGCTAATTCCTTCAGCAAGCACATTGTAAGGGAGCAGATAGAATACCTCTTCAGCAGTGCCTTCATGACTTTGAAGTGCGAAAGCCATATTTGATTCAAAAGATCCCCTGTCAGTAGATCGTGCAATTACACAGAAAGTACGATGGAACTGCAACACACAATAAATTGGTTTTTTTAAGATAGAAAAAACAAACATGTGGGAACAATGTGTAAATACATATACGGCCCAAAGGGGGCTTACCCAGCTCACAAGACTACGCAGGTTATTAGCGTCAAGTTTTTGAATGTCTACACCTTTCCAAAGTAAGTGGTCTGGTAAAACAGACAGAACTGAAGCCTGAAATGAACATTCGGAAAACATGGACCTTCAAAAACTATACCATGAAATTTCATCATTTCGGAAAATGAGCAATTTAAAACAGTATAAATGAATACCAATGTGATGCACCTGAATAAGAGGATCATTGCAAGCCTTGTCAACCACCCTACCCCTTGCTAGCAGGCAAAGCAAATGGACCTTGTGCACCAGTTCAGCCAACTCCTGAACAAATCCGAAAGTAGCAATTGTTCAATACTAACAAAGTCACCCTTGCACAAAAAGAGATAGTAGTTGAACGTTTGAAGTACATTAAAAAGGAACGAGAATTGATGCCCCTTTCAGATATGGTTCAGGGCTTTGTTGTATGTAGGCTGCAGACCATTACATTACACAGCAAACAAGCTGCTACCTGGCCAATCTGGAGCAGTCAGCACACAATGTAAGGCTACCGTGACAAACACAAATTTGTTTTTTCACACGATAAACTAATGGTAAAAGGTTATATTTTATGCACCAGCCAAGCAAAGATTCTTTTACTCGTGAAATGTTTTACCTTCTCTTCAGCAGTATGCCTTCGAATACTCTTCTTTTCAGCTGAAGAAGGTACATCAGTGAACTCAACAGTGACTGTACCTCCAAGACCATGGGAATAACCCTCTTTGCAATCCACCGCAGAGACATGCCCCTCTTCCCAGTCCATGCCAGCTGCATCACTGTCCCCAATTCTCTCCGGCTCATTTTCCTCCATAGTTTTGTTCTCAGAACTCCCCACACTGCACCTTTTCGTACCAGCGTCATCGTTCCACTCAGTATTGACTTTACTTTTCTTGCGCTTAATCTTTAATTGGGAGTCCAATTCGACCTGAAGTGAACAGCATAAGCAAATCCCATCATGGAATACATAAGTTTTCCTTTGACATGTCTAAATTTGACAGCCCTAAGCCATATCCCTCCAACCTAAGGAAATGAAACCATCCCGAACTCTGACACCAAGTTTGCCTATTTTTCACTCATCGCTTAAGAGCTCTATAATTCTTTAGTTCACTGGGACATGCGCTGAACTCAATTTTACAACTGAAAATATAAAACCGGAACACTTTCAGTACATAAACCGTGTCCTCACAAGCTCATTTAAACTGGATGTGTTCAACAATCTTGATAAAGGAGAAGGAATATCTAAAGGAACACATTAGAACATCACAAGCTCCACAGACCGCCAATCCACACAACCAGCTTTTCCCTAAATCCCCTGGAATCCTCACACCCAAGTTGACGCCTTTTACTACCTGCAGAGCACCGGCTTACAGTCTCACCTGGGCGATGGGGGATTTCCCTTTCGCGGCGGGCGAAGCTCTCCGACGATTATTGGTGCGACCAGCCGCAACCTCCTCCTCCACTCCGCCTCCTACAGGAGAAAGAGCAAAAATACGTGATGATAAAGCATTAAATAAGACGGCGACAAGGAGGATCAGACGGAGACGACTAGCACCTAAGGAGGCGGGGGATGCAGCGGGTGGGGGTTTGGCTTCGCGGCGGGTCTGGCCCCTGGTCCGCATTGCTAGAGAAGCTGCAGCGCTCCTCCAATCCCCCTCCTTGCGATTCTTGGCGGCAGGGAGGATATGACGGGTTAGGGACGGGAAGCGGGTATGGCCGCCGGCCGCCGTCCGCCGTTAGGTTTAGGGAAGCAGAACGACGGCGGTGGTGGTGGCGGCCTGGTGAGTTTCGCGCGCCGCGAGGCGTTGTGGGGACCCGACCGACTGACGGTATCTCCGAGAGATGCCTAAACTAAGTGCGTGTTTGGTTCGTTTGCCCATGTACCAATCCTTTTCTTTTTTTTCCCGTTTGGTTAGGGCATCTCCAGCCGTTCGCCGCAAGGTTTCAGTTCGCCGCTTTTTAGCGATAGCGCCCCGCCGCACCAAAACCTGGGGGCGATTTTACCAGCCGTTCGGCAACGCAAAAAACAGAACGGCGATATTTTTTGAAAATTCCTCTTCCCGTCCCAAAATAGAGCCCGAGTTCGGCGATCACAGCAGGCATAGTTTGGGCAATCATATTACAAAAAACGCCACAGTTGGGTGATCAAATGGTCTCGATCGAAGCACAGTCGGGCGCGCGCGTGGGCACAGTTGGGCGATCAGGCAGAGGCGTCGGCCGGTGTCGGAGCTGGCGCCGAGCTCGGCGCGGCATCCTCCAGATCGACGGCGGGCGCGGCATCCTCCAGGTCGACGACGGGATTGGCATCCTTGTCGACGACGGGCGCGGCTTCCTCCAGGTCGATGTGCGTGATCGACGGCGCAGTGGCGTAGCTTGTGCCGTCCGACGTAGCCGGGGCCGGCCCGATGTCGCTCAGGATGAGGTCGCACTGCGCCAGGAACCATGCTCTCACCTCGGGGGTCATCGCGGCCGGGTCACCCCCCGTGAGGAAGGCGAGGTCGTTGTTCCTCTTCTTCGCCGCGGTGCCAGTCCAGAGGAGGTCGATCTTGACCTGGGAGTTGGCCATGAGCGCCGCCCATCTCTGCTTGGCGATCTCCTCCCTTTTGCCAGCCTGGGTCTGGGCGTCGGCGATGCAGGTCTCGATGGACGCCTGGAGCTTTGCCGCTGCTGGCGCGCAGTCCCTCGCCAACTTGGCTTTCTTGTGGCCCATCGACGGTTGTCCTTCGGTCGCACAGGCAGCCGCAGCGTCGGGGACGTACTCCTTGACTTTGTCGATCGACCAACGCACCTCCGCCCACTTCTCGCACCCCTCGATGACGACGAAGACGTGGAGGAACTTGAAGTCGGAGCCCTCGTCGTTCTTGTACGCCTCGAGCATCCGGACGAGCTCCATCTCGCAGTTGGCACCGCTCTTCGTCCTCATCGCGACCTCCTCCTGGATGTCATGCCACTTGTTGCAGTCGGCCTGGATGTTCGCCCAATGGTTCGCCATGGCCTTCTGGCCGCGGTCGATGACACATGAGGCGAAGTCGGGGTCGATCATCCGGCGCTCGTCGTACGCAGTCTTCACCCGCTTCCAGTAGTTGTCGACGTGCTGGTTGGCGCCGACGATCGAGTCCATGCTGATCGTCTTCCATGCCTCGACGAGGAGGACATCCTCCCTGTGCGTCCACTTGATGCGAGGCTCGACGGGGGACGAGGGCGCTGCCTTGGGTTCCTTGCGGGGACGGCCAGGACCACGGCGTTGGCGGTGGACCTCCTCGGCCGGATCAGCTCCCTCTGTGACAGGTGTCTCGTCGATCTCGTCACCACCGCCATGCGCCTCCGTTGCCTGCATGCCGCCAGAGCCGTAGTCACCGCCGCCCTGCGCGAAAAACTCCCCACTTTGCTCGAGGAAGCCCGGGCTCGCCGCCGCCGCCATCGAGCCGGCGACGATCATCTCCTCCATGAAGTTGTTGTTGTCCTGGGTCTGCAACCCGGCCATCATCGCACGGCGGTGGGATGGGGAGGATGCATAGCCCGGCGAGGCGGCGTACATCAACGGCGGATGGTAGGGGAAGGTGAGGTTGGGGTTGAAACCGCCCAGGGGGTCGACGAACCATGCAGGCGTCGGGTGCGGCGACGGGCGCGGTGACGGCGATGGCGACTGCTTCCATCCGGCAAAGATGGGGCCGAAGCCGGCCTTCCTCCCCCGGCGTTTGACGTTGGCCATTGCCAGACGCGTCTTCTCGGCGATCCAGTCCTTGTTGGTCATGCCGGGCGGCTTCTCCTTCGGCGCTCTCGGCTTGCGCGGCTTCTTGCCGAGCTCGGAGGTCGCGGGGATGGCAACGGCGGCGGCGCGGGGTCCTGTGAATCGGGCGGGAGCCATGGCGACTAGATCTCGGGGACGGGGGGAAATGGCGGGAATGGAGTGGGGGAGAGGTACATGTGGGGGGAAAAGTGGAGGGAACCGCCGAAAAAATGGAGGGAAATCGTCTTCCGTCCGGCGAAGACGGGGCCGAAGCCGTCCTTCCTCCCCCGGCGTTTGACGTTGGCCATTGCCAGGCGCGTCTTCTCGACGATCCAGTCCTTGTTGGTCATGCCGGGCGGCTTCTCCTTCGGCGCTCTCGGCTTGCGCGGCTTCTTGCCGAGCTCGGAGGTCGCGGGGATGGCAACGGCGGCGGCGCGGGGTCCTGTAAATCGGGCGGGAGCCATGGCGACTAGATCTTGGGGACGGGAGGAAATGGCGGGAATGGAGTGGGGGAGAGGTACATGTGGGGGGGAAAGTGGAGGGAACCGCCAAAAAAATGCAGGGAAATCGTCTTCCGTCGCCGACAAGTCTGGCGCACGCACGCATTTTGCCCCCCCCCCCCGCCCCAAGCCGAACTCAGCGCGCTGGGTTTGGGCTGGGTTCGGCGGCGCTAAACCGACTCCTGGGGGCGACTGGTGATTTTCCGGCGCTTTCGGCGCTAAAAAGGCCGCTTGGGGGCTCTGGGGGGCGGCTGGAGATGCCCTTAGGACATCTCGTACGGGGCTGCTCAAATCCGGACCGAATTTGTCCGGATTTTGTCTATTTGAGCAGCCGTCCGGGCCACTGTCCGCGCGATTTTGGTCCCTGCACCCTACGGGGCTGCTCATTTAGTGGCCCGGGCCCTATTTTTTCTAAGTTTTTTTTCCAATGAAATAATTTGAGATTAAAAACAAACACAATACTGTAAATAAAATACGATTCATTTATTACAAATTTAACCGTTCAATAAAGACACAAATAAGTCTTGATAAAAATTATGAAGTTTAAATAAGCACAACCGAATAAAAACTCTACTGGTTTCCTACGAAGTTCCAGATGTGTTTAACCAAATCATCCCGAAGTGTAACGCGGATGTCCTGATCACGCAACTCGTACTGGAAGTCGATGAAATCCTCAAATGTTGCCACTCCTGACTAGGGCTCTACATTCTCACGCTGAAACAAACCAGTTCTCGTCGTAGACGCTGACATCGCGCTCATCCTCTATGATCATGTTGTGCATGATCACACAAGCAGTCATCACCGACCACATAACCTCCGGGCTCCATGTTCTAGCGGGGTGCCGAACAATAGCCCATCGAGATTGAAGCGCACCAAAAGCACGCTCCAGATCCTTTCAGGCACTCTCCTGCTCTTGGGCAAATCATTTCCTCATCTCACCTTGAGGATTGGAGATGGTCTTCACAAAGGTAGCTTACTGGGGATAGATACCATCAGCCAGGTAGTATCCCTTTGTGTAGTGGTGGCCATTGATATCATAGCTCACCTCAGGGGAGTTGCCTACGGCAAGTCTGCCAAACACCGGAGAGCGCTGGAGCACGTTGATATCATTGTGTGAACCTGCCATGCCGAAGAACGAGTGCCAAATCCACGGATCATGCGAAGCAACTGCCTCGAGAATAACCGTGCACTCACCAACATGGCCCTTGTACTGCCCCTGTGTCGGGGGGTTACCCCGAGTAGGGTAAAGGCAAGTGCTAAGGGCAAGATCAGAAGAGACGTTAGGCAGAGTAGCTGGCTACCCGGTACTTGCTACCCGGTCGACTGCTATTCGGTCGTACACGCTGATGGCCAGGAGAAAGAATCAAGGAAGTTATTCTCCTCCGAGTAGAAGAAGTGGTCCGAGTAGAGATGGCGGTCTCCTACTCGGGCCAGAAGTCAAAGGAGCCGTTCTGACACAGGATCCCGCGTATCCTGGGTCCGTACTGGTGCACTGTTCATCTGCAGTGCGCGTGCTTATCCGCGCCAGGGTGTCAGCAGGGCGGTGCAGGTTAGGGGGCCTACCCTGTGACAGTGTCAGTGATAACAGATCAGCTTCTTGGTTTTGCACAACGACTTTCCAAACGGAGACAAACTAGGAAGCCAAAGCTGTCAGCGGGAAGCTGGAAGTGTGCAGTGTGCACACTATGTCGACATCTTGGCTGTATCCGGCTGGGCACCAGTATATAAGGTGCCCTGCCTCCTCCTGCGCGAGGGACGACACTACTAGAGGCTACAGTTGCATAGAGAGGAGGGTGGCTACTCGGCTATAGGCCAAACTTGTACTCTGGCTACTCGGTGACACACGAATACAAAGAGAGAAAGGCAGGAGTAGGGGTTTTACCTCCACACGAGGGCCCTAAACCTGGGTAGATCTTGTTGTTTGCAGTGCTAGATTCATCCTCACGCGGCTACTCGCTGCGTGATCCCTCCCCGAGCACCTCCAGCGTCCATCGTTACCACATCTTTAGCCATCCTATGGCATCTGCCGTGACACCACCACGACAGTTGGCGCCCACCGTGGGGCAACCAGCGGCGCTGGCTGGAGTTCACGTTCGGACAGGATCCATTTCCGCTACTGGAGAGCGCGTGGTCTGTGGCCTCGTCCACAGATTCGGCTCCTTCGACTTCGTCATCGACAACGCCGGCGATTTCGGCGGCAGGGCCATGCTGGAGGGCGGCTCGGTGCTCTCCTTCGGCTCGCACCTCGTCTACGGCGCCACCATCATCGACCGCGAGTACCCCGAGCAGGTGCATGTCGCGGAAGATCCCCCTTCTGTCATCGCTGCCCGCGGAAAGCCAACTGGCTGTTCTGCGGACTGCGTGGAGGTGATGATGACCGGTCCTGCTGCTGATGCTGGGAAGGGCGTGGCTGCTTCCGCGGGAGTCATCGAGGATCTTGATGGCGCGATTGCTTGTGGGAGGACGCATAAGCCCTACGACGCGCCTCACAACATCCCGGGCTACATCCCTCCTTCCACGACATCGACAATACCGGCATCCGCCGTGCGAGTGGGCATGCCGCCTCCCACCGAGCTCGAGCTCATAACCATGAGGGCGCAGCTCGACCAGCAGCGCCAGGCGTTGCTCGCCGAGCAGGTGGAGTTGGACAGGATTAGGCTTGAGCTTAACCTGGACCATAACGAGTACAACCGAGCTCACGGCTTTACGCCCGTAGTGAGGAGGCCTTCCAAGGCAGGCGCTACGCGCCGCAACCTAGGCACCGAGATGGCAGTAGTTGGAGAAACCGCTGGCCAAGCTGCTAGCCAAAACACCGCCACCACCAGACCCAAATACAGCACCCCCGCCAAAACTCTTAGAGCTGCTGAGGCTGTAGCTGATGAGTTGCCGCATCTCGCTGGCGACGCGCGCGTTAGGCAGCAGGAGAGGCTCAATGAGCTAGTGCTAGAGGCTGCTAGGCAAAACGAGGAGTTCCGGAAAGCCAATCCGGGTGCCGGAGCTTCGCAGGTGGTGCATTCGCACGCGGCTAGATCTAACGATAAGGCCTCATCACCGCATCCTAGCCGCGAGAAGGACCGGAGTGGGCATTCCGGCAGAGACAGGCAGATGCAGGTGTACGACCCCGCTGTCGCCGCGAAACAGCACGCTGTGCCGTGACAGTCCGGTCAAAAACACAACATTGCAGGAGCAGCCTATCAAGCCCATAAAGCTCACAGCCAGCCGCGAGATGGAGAGCGCCCAGGCCCTTCTCAGCATCCAGTTGCTCAGTCTACTCGGCAGAGACAGCAGCCGCGCGCGGTCGCGCCAGCCGCCAACCCGGTGGAGCAGCCTGCAGTCGTGCAGGTGGACAGATATGATGATGGCTACTCGGCTATGGGGTTGGCTGGCTATGATATTCTGGATCGCGTGGGTGAGCGTGTGCTGGAGCCCAGTGATGCCAGGCACAAGCTGGACCGGATTAGCTTATCCGCGCAACTCGAGAGCAAGGGGCCGCCTGGCCCAGAATGCTTTGGCCCCCACATCATGATGGAGCCATCCGTGAAGCAGTTCCAGCTCGCTAGGGGGACCAAGTGCTATGACGGCAGCACCAAGCCAGAAGATTGGCTCAATGACTATGTCACAACCGTGCACATTGCAGGCGGCAACCGGAGATGGGCCGTGCGGTACATCCCGCAGATGCTCGAGGGACCAGCAAGAACTTGGCTCAACAACCTGCCCAAGCACAGCATCAACTGCTGGCTTGACTTCGCGGAGGCCTTTGTCAGCAACTTCACCAGCACCTACCGGAGGCCGAATAGGCCGCAGCAGCTATCCGCTTGCAGGCAGCGGGAAGAGTGTCACATCCCAATTTTGGAATACCTGTTAACACAGTTGTTTTGCTAATTGCTTGACAATTAAACTTTGATTGTGACAATTAAACTTTGATTGTATTTGTTTGAGTGCAACTAAACAAACTAATTATATAAACTTACATGGCTAAGAAATTGAAAACAAAATATTCAACATATTGTTCCAATGACCTTGACAATATTTTCTAAAGTAAATATTGATCAAAGAGTTTTCAAAAACTATCTTATGAATCCCATACTTGTTGAATATTATTACAAGGTCTAAATGAAGAAAGAGGAAACACTTAATAAATTTCCCTAAAAAGATTATCAGAAAAAGAGGCATTCTTAAATGCTTCACCAAAATATTATCAAATGTTTTTCCAACCTTGCCAAGCTTAAAAACAAAAGTATTGGAGAGCATTGACTTGTTATCTCTAGTCATATAAACATTTTGGCAAAGCATTGCTAAAGAAAAGCCAAGTGCTTTATTAAAATAGAAATTCAAATATTTCCAGAAACAGAAAACTAAAACAAGTTACTATTGGAAACTTTATTCAAATGATTTGAAATTCATACCATTGCTTCCTTATATCAAATAAGGAACACACACAAGAGGAGACCAAAAATTGAATCCATTAAATTCCTGAAAACATGGTTTTTCTCCACAGCAACATTTGGGATTTTGAACATGTTTGTTCTACAAACTTTTTCCAAATGCCATGAAATAAATACCACATGCTCTATATATTAAATAAGGGTGAAAACCAAAAGGGCACAAGTTTTTGAATAATTTAAGTTGCCAAAAAACCCTGTTTTCTTGACAGCACCTTTTTGAAATTTGAACAAGTTTGTTCTATGAAGTAACTCAAAATGACTTGAATTTTTGACCACATAAGGAACATACCAAATAAAGAATGTGTGCCAAAAATTATCATTTTTGGAAGCTCCCAAGTAGGTTAATAAATTCAATGTCCATTTATGCAGGAATTCAAATTTGAACAACTTTGAATTATCAAGTTTATTCAATTGAGCCAATTTTCACATATGTTGTACATATCAACTAACTAGAATTTTGGGCAAAAGGATTTAAAATTTAAACTTTGTTTGCTTGGTGAAAACAACCTTTTTCAGAAAGCACAGGGACCTTGTTGTAATTGCTAGGGACCAAAATGTAATCCTAGTCACATGTGTCCTTCTTCTTCCTGTAGCAAGCAGTAGAGGGCATGGCTGCCCATGCCCCATTGCTTCGACTAGAAGCTTGCTAGATGGTTTTAAAGCCCCCATGTGCACCTCTGTGCCTCTCTACCTGCTCCCTCTCTCTCCCCCCCACAGAGCTCTCTCTCTCTCTGTACATTTTCACAAAAATCGAACCCTAAGCTAGTTGGTCGCCGGCGATTCGGCCGTTAGAGAGCACGCCGCCGGCAGCCGTTGTGCTCATCGTCTCCGCCCCGTCGTGGTGATCCTCCCTGCGGAAGGAATCGAGGCGGGAGCCCTCGAGGAGCCCGCGCCGTCCTCGCTTCTCCCTCGAGCCCGGCGGACTCCGGCGAGGGATTCCTCCGCCCTCGAGCTTCCTCCTCCTTCTACGATCCCTCCGTGGCGTTCACGGTGAGAAGGCGCTCCTCGCCGCCTTTTTCCCCTCTCCATCTCCCCCTGGAACCCCGTCGCGCCTTGCTCGTTTCCGGCCACCGTGCGCCGTCCGTCGCCGCCGCTCTCCGGCGTTTCCCCGGAAGCGAAACCACCCCTAGATGGTTCCCCGCAACAAGAGATTCGCATAGATAGTTTTAATTCGCGAAATGGTAAACGAAAACACGGATTCGACCTCGCCGGAGTTGTTCCGCCGGCGAGTGACGTCGCCCTGCCGTCACGATGACGCCAGCCTCCCCTGACCCCGCGCGGAGAGGTCAAACTGGCCCGTGGGGCCGGATCTGCCCGCGTGGCCGCCCGTGTGGCCGTCTGGCCCGCGAGTCAGCGGCTGCGGCTAGGTTCCCCCGCGGTGGCAGTTGGATCTGGCCGGCCCAAATAGTGGATCTGGCCCATCCTTTGTTGTTTTTCCTTTTTAATTTTTACAGAAACTTGTATGATTGCTTTTGGCCCTAAAAGCTAACCAAACAAATGAATTTGACCAAAATAAAATTCACAGTGGTACATAAACTAAATCTAAACCACCTCCAACTTGTAGATCTACTTTTGGATGAATAGTTTGGAAATGAAAAATGGTTTGGCAACAGGTACCAGAAACACCAAAATGAGAACCATTTTAATTTCACAGCTCAGAATGAAGTGAGGCCAATTGCATTGGAAAGACCTTGAAATTACCTAACAGGAGCAATTAACCTTGCTTCCAAATTCCTAGTATTTTTGAAATGGCATGCAATTTGGTAAAACACCAGAGAGCACTTTGGTGATTTTTATAAATTAATTAAAGATGAATTTTGATGCAAACCAAATTGGATGGTCTTGTATATGTTTAGGACTATCCAAACCTAGAAGGGTATTATTTTTAGAGCATCCTAGAAAATTTTGTGGACAGATCCTTGTTTTGCATATTTCTGCCATTTTGGCATTTTAGGTAATTAAATTGTGTGATTATATTTTTGTGTTTCCATATTGCTTTCTAGCATGTAAAAGTTGTGTGAACTTGTTTTCCAAGTGTTACTTAGCTATTTTAGCATGTTAGAATGTGTGGACTTGAGTTGAGAAGAAATAGGATTTATATCAATATCATATGTTTTATCCCTAGTTAAATACTTGCATAGTATTTTTGAGTGATTAATTTATGAGCAAGAACTTGGATTGTTGATTGGATCCAGTACCATGTTGGTACATATTTTGTGTTGTTATCACCTCTGCTAGCTTGCATTTGAGTTGATAGAGAAGCATGAGTAATTTAGTCATTACTATGAGAATGTTATGGAAAAATTCTCTCATGTGTAGAATTTTTAGCACAATATTTGTGGTTGAGTAGCCACATATTTTTATGTTGTATTCATAGGACCAGTAGCATTTTGATAAGTTTGTTATGAGTACTTGACCCCTAAAGTTTTCACTTGTGTGGAAATAATAGCATGAGTAGCATTGCCTTGCTTATTTTTGCACCCTATTATTTTCTGCTAGTATTGTTATTGCACTAGGTGCTAGTTTAGGTTTTTGCTAATTTTTGTCAAGTATGACCAGAGGCTTTGTGACCTATTAATGCTTTGATATGATAGTGGAACACCCACTGGTTTCATTGCATTTTTGGTGGAAACATTATTTCCCCCACACTAGATGTGTTTCTTTTATATAGTTCTCTAACTAGTGAGTGCCTAGTATTTTTGCTTGGGAATTTTTTTGCTAAATGGAAATGTGTATGCTTCTGTTTGTAAGTGGTTGTAATCATGTGTGGCTTGCTAGGAAAAATCCATCTTTGGAGTGTTGTTTGATTCCTCTAGTAATGCCCCTTTTTATTACTACTAGTATGTAGGAGTTGCCCTGCAAATTGATGCATTGTTTTTGCTTAATGGGATATTTTTGTTATAGCAAGTATAGATGATTTTCACTCCTATTTTTATGACATGGACCCTCTGGTTGTATTTCAATTACTTGATTGAAATGCATCCATTGATTCATCATGTTTAAGTAGTACTATTTTCCTTAGCAGTTTTTGTATTGAATTATTTTTCCTGCCAACTTGTGTTTGGTGGATATTTGTGTATCCTTGCATGAGGACATGTTTTCATTCCCATTATGATAACATGGTTCCTTGTTTTCATTTTAGTACTTTACTTATTATGCATTCTTGCATAGCAAACTTTTAGTAGAAACATGTCTATAGGATTCCTCCTTTTTAGTCATTGTTTCTATTGTTCTCACTATGAGAAATTGTGTGTTTTGTGATGAGTATATTACCTTGTTACACTTGTGTAGGCTCACTGATTTGTAAAAGTAACTTTTGCAAATCATGTGTCTTATTTATTCTTGATGTGAATTTAGACTTAGTAAGATAGCTACCTTTTTCTTTTTGTTGTTTGGTTGATAGACCCATTGCCATGCTTATTTTTGTGCATGTTTTATATACTTTTAGTAGTCTCACCCTTGTGAAACTAAGTATATTTTGGGTTTATTAATATCTTGGTATGAGAGTGGCACACCCACTGAATCCATGATATTAAGGTTGTGAGATATGTCCCTCCAACCTTAAGTTGTCTTATTAAATGGCATTTCTGCCAAGTGTGTTTGTTTGATTGTTTGCCTCCATTAATAATTGTGTGATTGGCTATTATTAGATTTCCTTGCTGTATGTATTGTTATGTATGGTTGCTTGCCTTGATTGGTTCTGAATGTGTGTCCTTTATTCCTTTTACGGCGTTAGAAAACGAAGAGGAAGGAAGTGTCGTGAAGCTCTGTTTCAAGTTCCAGTCACTCCAAAACCAGGGACACAAGGAGATACCAGGCAAGCCATCCTGATGCTTGCTGATACAATACTTATCATTATCTATCATGCATGTTTTACCTCTGAAGTTTTACAAAAACTTGATTATCAAAACTATTTTTGATGTGGATATTACTACTATACTAATATATAGGTTACTATCATGCCAGTAGTTAAACTTGGTAATACCAAGCCCATAAGCCACCATATGGTATTTATTACCATCAAATATACTAGTCCCTAAGTGGACACCCTAAAATTGTGATTCTACAAAACAAAGGATTTACGGAAAAACCCGGAGAAAAGGCGGATCCTTGTTCTCCGGAGGAATGTGGAAGTGGTCATTTTTGAGAAAGTGGTGTTTTCAAAAATGACACATAACCTAGTCTTCGCCGGACAACCTTTACCGTACTGCCACCCTACCCCAACATGGGCACGGGGCTTAACTTGAAGTTTGTTCTTATTAGTGTGTGCTATCTCACTTGCTATAAGGGGCGTCGTACCCTCGAACCGAATGTCGTCAAAACTCCCAATGTTGAGGCATATAAAGTGTGGGATTAATTTTCCCTCCGGATGCATTCATTGAGGCTCCCGGCTAGGCAGGGTGGGACTTGGTGCCGGGGAGAACAAAACTCAATCGAGAGATAGACATATACTAGCTTGAACATAGTGAATGGTTATGATCAGATACCTGATGTTTACATACTGTTGTTACAGTCCGTGGTGTTTCACGGGAGGTGTACTGGATCTGGTGGATGTGTACACCTCTGGAGAGTACAACTTTTTCGAAGAAGCCGCGTCCTCGGATATGGACAGTTGAATGGCCATGTAGCTAGCATTGTGTCAATGTTTTCAAAAAGGAGTTTTGAAAGGGAAATTTTGGAAAGGAAGTGTTGAACTTGTGAAGTTCGGAAAGGAATGAAAACTTATACCGTGGAGGTATCGTCGATGATGAAAATCCAGATGCTGATATACAAAACAAAATGTTTTGCAAAGAAAACCTTTTCTACTCTAAGCAAGAATTCTGGAAACTGATTCCAAGAAGTTTTGCAAAGAGAAAATATTCTTTAACAAAACTTTACAAAACCTCTTGTACATGTGAGATCTACAAGAGAAATAAAACTATATATTATTTTTCTTCTGAAGTATCTTCTTCAACGAAGATACAGATAAACCTGACTGCAACTGTGGTGTCATCATATATGAACACCATTGATAGTGAACCATATTTATAGCCTACCTATTCCACCATATAAGTATATTTGCATGTTTAGTAAGTGACATGATGGATGTCTTGCTGAGTACATTCAAATGTACTCATTATGGTTTCGCCCCTGGTATCTACTTGCCAGACTTTGAGAAGGAGCCTCCGAAGGATATATATGAAGAGAAGTACGGAGTTGACGGCTTTGCGAACTAGGATCGTCTCCGGGTCAGCAGCCTGTAGGTTAAGGCGTGACTTGGGCTCAACTACGTTGTGTTTTATTTGTCTTCCGCTGTGTTTGATTAAGTTGCCTGCCCTTTTGGCAGTTGCGTTAAAGTTGATCATGTGATCATTTGTGTAATACCTTTATGTATTCGTGTAATGGATGATGTATTTCTGTGTGCCAACTTTGTATGTTGTTCACGACTGATCTTTCTGGGATCGTGAATGTATGCATACGTAGGGTTTCATACTGCCGGTCTGGGGTCCTTACAGAGTTGGTATCAGAGCCATCCTGACCTTAGGAGACCTTAGTTAGCATGGACGTCAGATAGGAAAGAAAAGTATTTTTGAGTAAAAACCTATTTATATCTACATTATTTTTATCTAAGGGAATTTTAGTATATTTTCCCCTCCTTATTATCTTTTCAAAAGATTCTAAATGCATACCAAGGGCGTCCTTGAACAGTGGTTCGAAGGGCGGGCCTTACAGAGTTAGTATCTCTCTCGGTTAAGAGTTATTTCTTACTTGTTTGCAACTGCTCCGCTCTGTTTTTGAAACATCTCTCGTATTTGAAGTTTTCTGTCCAGAAAATAGTTGGAGTTTCAAAAACAATTTGTTGCATAAAGTTTTCTCGAAACTTTACTTCTATTATCTTGTTTCCATACAAAAACTTTTATACTTGCCGATGTCCCGAGAAGACCAAAATAATTGCCTAGCTCTACAGTAATGTTGGTCAGCAGTAGAAATAGTTCTTCAGCCACTACTAGGATTTTGGATCATCCCCCAACATAGCTCCAATGGAGCCTTGCTTGTGTGTTATGGCTTGCTTATGTGTGTCCGTAGGACTTTGTGCTATTGTGTGGTGTACAAATTGGTTCATCTAGGCTTCTATATGTTTGTGGGGTGCTCAAAATTTGCAGATTTGTGCTTGCCCCGCTCTTGTTTTTGAATCGCCTCCTGTTAAATTTTTGCAAGCAAAAATGCTTGTATAGCATTCAAAAACAAGAATTTGTTTCTTAGACTTATACTTGTTTTCGCTTCATAATGCGACCCGTCATGAACCACCACCATCTCCCCCACAATTAATGAAAGCACCGTTGTGCCTAATAGTAGAGGACCATCAAGCCACACGAGCTGATAGCGTTGCTACCAGTGATGCACTCCAACAGTTAAATCTCCAACAATGACAGCCTTCAAAGAAGAAAAAGCGTGAAGAAAACCAACCAATACTGGCCAAAACCTCTATGTTTTGTTTGTTTGCAAAATACTCTGTTTACCCTGTTGGCTAAGTGTCGCATTTTTTTTTATGTCCCCTTTTAAAAGACCAAACAAGAGAAATCCCCTTTTAAAAGTTATATACCTCCCTCTTTTGGACAAAGGTGCAAAAGAAGTCTTCACATGCCATGATGCGCAACCCCCTCAAAAGCCAATCCGAAGAGCACGATTCAATATTCGACGTACGATGACGCTAGTCGTATCTTGTCGGACAAACATTATTTAATAGAAAGCTAACAAGACTAACATGCTTGATCTAATCTTAGGTTGACACCTAACCAAAGCATGTGAACTACTGACAACTCTTTCTAAACCAAAGAATTAAGTGACTTACGACACTTTTTAATCTAGTTGGTAAAAAGGAGAAGTCACGAGAAAATAAGATGATGACCTATTAGTTTACTAGTCAATAGGATAGCATGTGTATCTACTTTGGAAACCAAATTTTAGTAGACATTGTAGGTACTATGAAATTTGGGGTTTAGAAATTAAGTGAACGATGGAATGGTTATGATAGATCTAGAAAACAGCAGTTTTCCTGTTCTTGTTTCTTTGTGTGTTCTTGATTGAAATAAATGTTCGTTTGTTCAATATTGCTTCCTAACTTATATGGACTTGTTAGGACTTGTTATTATGTTGTTTTCTTACAATAAATCTACCCTAGAAAGTGTGTGCATGATTGGGAACTCGTATAAAAATGAAATAGCATTTGTTACCTTCTAGTTTACTATCTGGAAGTATTGTGAGAGCTAGATCTGTGTATACTTTCTTAGTAGATTTTGTGCTATGTTTTTCTTTGAGACCAGTACCATTTAGGTACTGTTATTTTGATGCTTGTACCTCGGTTAGCTTGCATGTCTCTTAATAGTAAAGCATGTGTAAGAATTGCTATCAATATGCACTAGTATTGTTTCACTAGATGAAATAGCCTTATATTTTTATCTTGTATGCAAAGTTTTTCATGAGTAACCAGAGGCTTACTACCTATTTTTACTTGGTATTAGTAGGCCATAGCCCACTGGTCCCATTGTGTTTTGGCTTGAGGATGAAAATCCCCAACCATACACATGTGTGAAAATAGCATGTTTCACTATGTGATTGATTTCTATTTTCCACCATGGAAATTAGAATTGTTTCTTTTCACTTATGCAAGTGAGAAGTTTATCTCTTATTAGTAAATACTAATATGTTTAGGTGTGATCCTTTTGTTAGCATAATATTCCTTAGGGGTATCATGTTAAGAAATGTTTCACTATCATGTGCTAAAATTAAATTGTTCGCAAATAAAATAAATTCCTCTTGGTTGGTAGATTGTTTGTGAATAATTTTAAATTGAGTGTATGGATTTTTGAAAAGGTTTAGATAACTTTTCATTAATTGCATAGCTACTGGTTGTGTGAGTTATACCTTGCTTGTTTGCTAGTAATTGGTTAAAGAAAACAGAAATTGCTAGAAGAAATTTCTGCATGTTTAATAGTTGTATCATGGGATTGTTTTGATGTTTGTGCTTACTAACATGAGTAAGTTTTGTGTACTGTTATTAGGTACACTTATATTCATGACTTGCTTGTTTAAGTTTAAACATCATGGTAGCATTGTTTGCTTCTCTAGAGTGAAACTAGTTGCACCACTAGAAAATGGTGATTTTTGCTCTAGTGTTACCCTCTTTTATTTTATGAGTATATGTGTTGATATAGCATGTTTAGAAAGTTATTACTTCTGTTATCATGCCATGAATTATTTAGTTGCATGTTCTATGGTTATAGGATATGATTATCTCTTATAGCATGCTGGTGTAGATTTTACATACTAGTGTGTTATTTGTGCAGTCCTGTTTTTTTATGCCTGTGTAATAGGAGTTTTTATCTTGTGTGAAGATGGTGTGTTAGAGTATCTTTATGATTGTATTCATTGGTTTTTAGCTACTGGTTGTTTGCTAATTGTTCATGATTGATGGATTCCAAAACCTCTAATAAACAATAACCTAGTGAATAAATAGTCTATTCATCTGTGGTGTTGTTTGCTTGCTTATTGGATTTTGTTTAAATGTTTTACCTTAGCACGAGTTTATACTTGTGTTATGATTCTGCTTAAGAGTAATTTATGAAACTAAAACATCCAACTAAAATCATGAACATATTAAAGTGATAGTTGCTTGTGGTGGGTAATAACCACTGCCGTGGGTATTGTTCTGTCTATTTACTTTACCTTAGCAACCTAACCTTTGCACCCACAAGCTATATTTTTTAGCTTCTTATATACCTTGTTATGAGAGTGGTACACCACTCCATATGTGGTATGTAATATGTGGGATATAGCTAAGAACTCATGTAATAATTGACGGTACGTTTCCAGGTAGTTCTGCACTAACCTTAATTTTGTTCGTTTCTAAATCGTCCAAGACTCAAGGTCAAACAAGGAAACAAAAGTTTTGGACCTAAAACACTACTGGTGTACTTTTTAGAAAGAATTTGCTAATTTAGGGGAATACCCCACCTCCCAAGAAAATTCAAAGGGGGGAAGCACCGGCACTCCAACACTAACATTGTGTTTGTTGGCCCTCCCTTAGTCCTCGCTTGCGAATCTCGGGGACGAGATTCTTTTTAAGGGGGGAAGACCTATCACATCCCAATTTTGGAATACCTGTTAACACAGTTGTTTTGCTAATTGCTTGACAATTAAACTTTGATTGTGACAATTAAACTTTGATTGTATTTGTTTGAGTGCAACTAAACAAACTAATTATATAAACTTACATGGCTAAGAAATTGAAAACAAAATATTCAACATATTGTTCCAATGACCTTGACAATATTTTCTAAAGTAAATATTGATCAGATAGTTTTCCAAAACTATCTTATGAATCCCATACTTGTTGAATATTATTACAAGGTCTAAATGAAGAAAGAGGAAACACTTAATAAATTTCCCTAAAAAGATTATCAGAAAAAGAGGCATTCTTAAATGCTTCACCAAAATATTATCAAATGTTTTTCCAACCTTGCCAAGCTTAAAAACAAAAGTATTGGAGAGCATTGACTTGTTATCTCTAGTCATATAAACATTTTGGCAAAGCATTGCTAAAGAAAAGCCAAGTGCTTTATTAAAATAGAAATTCAAATATTTCCAGAAACAGAAAACTAAAACAAGTTACTATTGGAAACTTTATTCAAATGATTTGAAATTCATACCATTGCTTCCTTATATCAAATAAGGAACACACACAAGAGGAGACCAAAAATTGAATCCATTAAAGTCCTGAAAACATGGTTTTTCTCCACAGCAACATTTGGGATTTTGAACATGTTTGTTCTACAAACTTTTTCCAAATGCCATGAAATAAATACCACATGCTCTATAGCATAAATAAGGATGAAAACCAAAAGGGCACAAGTTTTTGAATAATTTAAGTTGCCAAAAAACCCTGTTTTCTTGACAGCACCTTTTTGAAATTTGAACAAGTTTGTTCCATGAAGTAACTCAAAATGACTTGAATTTTTTACCACATAAGGAACACACCAAATAAAAAATGTGTGCGAAAAATTATCATTTTTGGAAGCTCCCAAGTAGGTTAATAAATTCAATGTCCATTTATGCAGGAATTCAAATTTGAACAACTTTGAATTATCAAGTTTATTCAATTGAGCCAATTTTCACATATGTTGTGCATATCAACTAACTAGAATTTTGGGCAAAAGGATTTAAAATTTAAACTTTGTTTGCTTGGTGAAAACAACCTTTTTCAGAAAGCACAGGGACCTTGTTGTAATTGCTAGGGACCAAAATGTAATCCTAGTCACATGTGTCCTTCTTCTTCCTGTAGCAACAGTAGAGGGCATGGCTGCCCATGCCCCATTGCTTCGACTAGAAGCTTGCTAGATGGTTTTAAAGCCCCCATGTGCACCTCTGTGCCTCTCTACCTGCTCCCTCTCTCTCCCCCCCACAGAGCTCTCTCTCTCTCTGTACATTTTCACAAAAACCGAACCCTAAGCTAGTTGGTCGCCGGCGATTCGGCCGTTAGAGAGCACGCCGCCGGCAGCCGTTGTGCTCATCGTCTCCGCCCCGTCGTGGTGATCCTCCCTGCGGAAGGAATCGAGGCGGGAGCCCTCGAGGAGCCCGCGCCGTCCTCGCTTCTCCCTCGAGCCCGGCGGACTCCGGCGAGGGATTCCTCCGCCCTCGAGCTTCCTCCTCCTTCTACGAGCCCTCCGTGGCGTTCACGGTGAGAAGGCGCTCCTCGCCACCTTTTTCCCCTCTCCATCTCCCCCTGGAACCCCGCCGCGCCTTGCTCGTTTCCGGCCACCGTGCGCCGTCCGTCGCCGCCGCTCTCCGGCGTTTCCCCGGAAGCGAAACCACCCCTAGATGGTTCCCCGCAACAAGAGCTTCGCATAGATAGTTTTAATTCGCGAAATGGTAAACGAAAACACGGATTCGACCTCGCCGGAGTTGTTCCGCCGGCGAGTGACGTCGCCCTGCCGTCACGATGACGCCAGCCTCCCCTGACCCCGCGCGGAGAGGTCAAACTGGCCCGTGGGGCCGGATCTGCCCGCGTGGCCGTCTGGCCCGCGAGTCAGCGGCTGCGGCTAGGTTCCCCCGCGGTGGCAGTTGGATCTGGCCGGCCCAAATAGTGGATCTGGCCCATCCTTTGTTGTTTTTCCTTTTTAATTTTTACAGAAACTTGTATGATTGCTTTTGGCCCTAAAAGCTAACCAAACAAATGAATTTGACCAAAATAAAATTCACAGTGGTACATAAACTAAATCTAAACCACCTCCAACTTGTAGATCTACTTTTGGATGAATAGTTTGGAAATGAAAAATGGTTTGGCAACAGGTACCAGAAACACCAAAATGAGAACCATTTTAATTTCACAGCTCAGAATGAAGTGAGGCCAATTGCATTGGAAAGACCTTAAAATTACCTAACAGGAGCAATTAACCTTGCTTCCAAATTCCTAGTATTTTTGAAATGGCATGCAATTTGGTAAAACACCAGAGAGCACTTTGGTGATTTTTATAAATTAATTAAAGATGAATTTTGATGCAAACCAAATTGGATGGTCTTGTATATGTTTAGGACTATCCAAACCTATAAGGGTATTATTTTTAGAGCATCCTAGAAAATTTTGTGGACAGATCCTTGTTTTGCATATTTCTGCCATTTTGGCATTTTAGGTAATTAAATTGTGTGATTATATTTTTGTGTTTCAATATTGCTTTCTAGCATGTAAAAGTTGTGTGAACTTGTTTTCCAAGTGTTACTTAGCTATTTTAGCATGTTAGAATGTGTGGACTTGAGTTGAGAAGAAATAGGATTTATATCAATATCATATGTTTTATCCCTAGTTAAATACTTGCATAGTATTTTTGAGTGATTAATTTATGAGCAAGAACTTGGATTGTTGATTGGATCCAGTACCATGTTGGTACATATTTTGTGTTGTTATCACCTCTGCTAGCTTGCATTTGAGTTGATAGAGAAGCATGAGTAGCTTTAGTCATTACTATGAGAATGTTATGGAAAAATTCTCTCATGTGTGGAATTTTTGACATATCATTTGTGGTTGTGTAGCCACATATTTTTTGTTGTATTCATAGGACCAGTAGCATTTTGATAAGTTTGTTATGAGTACTTGACCCCTAAGTTTTCACTTGTGTGGAAATAATAGCATGAGTAGCATTGCCTTGCTTATTTTAGCACCCTATTATTTTCTGCTAGTATTGTTATTGCACTAGGTGCTAGTTTAGGTTTTTGCTAATTTTTATCAAGTATGACCAGAGGCTTTGTGACCTCTTAATGCTTTGTTATGCTAGTGGAACACCCACTGGTGTCATTGCATTTTTGGTGGAAACATTATTTCCCCCACACTAGATGTGTTTCTTTTATATAGTTCTCTAACTAGTGAGTGCCTAGTATTTTTGCTTTGGGAATTTTTTTGCTAAATGGAAATGTGTATGCTTCTGTTTGTAAGTGGTTGTAATCATGTGTGGCTTGCTAGGAAAAATCCATCTTTGGAGTGTTGTTTGATTCCTCTAGTAATGCCCCTTTTTATTACTACTAGTATGTAGGAGTTGCCCTGCAAATTGATGCATTGTTTTATTAAATGGGATATTTTTGTTATAGCAAGTATAGATGTTTTTCACTACTGTTTTTATGACATGGACCCTCTGGTTGTATTTCAATTACTTGATTGAAATGCATCCATTGATTCTTCATGTTTGAGTAGTACTAGTTTCCTTAGCAGTTTTTGTATTGAATTATTTTTCCTGCCAACTTGTGTTTGGTGGATATTTGTGTATCCTTGCATGAGGACATGTTTTCATTCCCATTATGATAACATGGTTCCTTGTTTTCATTTTAGTACTTTACTTATTATGCATGCTTGCATAGCAAACTTTTAGTAGAAACATGTCTATAGGATTCCTCCTTTTTAGTCATTGTTTCTATTGTTCTCACTATGAGAAATTGTGTGTTTTGTGATGAGTATATTACCTTGTTACACTTGTGTAGGCTCACTGATTTGTAAAAGTAACTTTTGCAAATCATGTGTCTTATTTATTCTTGATGTGAATTTAGACTTAGTAAGATAGCTACCTTTTTCTTTTTGTTGTTTGGTTGATAGACCCATTGCCATGCTTATTTTTGTGCATGTTTTATATACTTTTAGTAGTCTCACCCTTGTGAAACTAAGTATATTTTGGGTTTATTAATATCTTGGTATGAGAGTGGCACACCCACTGAATCCATGATATTAAGGTTGTGAGATATGTCCCTCCAACCTTAAGTTGTCTTATTAAATGGCATTTCTGCCAAGTGTGTTTGTTTGATTGTTTGCCTCCATTAATAATTGTGTGATTGGCTATTATTAGATTTCCTTGCTGTATGTATTGTTATGTATGGTTGCTTGCCTTGATTGGTTCTGAATGTGTGTCCTTTATTCCTTTTACGGCGTTAGAAAACGAAGAGGAAGGAAGTGTCGTGAAGCTCTGTTTCAAGTTCCAGTCACTCCAAAACCAGGGACACGAGGAGATACCAGGCAAGCCATCCTGATGCTTGCTGATACAATACTTATCATTATCTATCATGCATGTTTTACCTCTGAAGTTTTACAAAAAACTTGATTATCAAAACTATTTTTGATGTGGATATTACTACTATACTAATATATAGGTTACTATCATGCCAGTAGTTAAACTTGGTAATACCAAGCCCATAAGCCACCATATGGTATTTATTACCATCAAATATACTAGTCCCTAAGTGGACACCCTAAAATTGTGATTCTACAAAACAAAGGATTTACGGAAAAACCCGGAGAAAAGGCGGATCCTTGTTCTCCGGAGGAATGTGGAAGTGGTCATTTTTGAGAAAGTGGTGTTTTCAAAAATGACACATAACCTAGTCTTCGCCGGACAACCTTTACCGTACTGCCACCCTACCCCAACATGGGCACGGGGCTTAACTTGAAGTTTGTTCTTATTAGTGTGTGCTATCTCACTTGCTATAAGGGGCGTCGTACCCTCGAACCGAATGTCGTCAAAACTCCCAATGTTGAGGCATATAAAGTGTGGGATTAATTTTCCCTCCGGATGCATTCATTGAGGCTCCCGGCTAGGCAGGGTGGGACTTGGTGCCGGGGAGAACAAAACTCAATCGAGAGATAGACATATACTAGCTTGAACATAGTGAATGGTTATGATCAGATACCTGATGTTTACATACTGTTGTTACAGTCCGTGGTGTTTCACGGGAGGTGTACTGGATCTGGTGGATGTGTACACCTCTGGAGAGTACAACTTTTTCGAAGAAGCCGCGTCCTCGGATATGGACAGTTGAATGGCCATGTAGCTAGCATTGTGTCAATGTTTTCAAAAAGGAGTTTTGAAAGGGAAATTTTGGAAAGGAAGTGTTGAACTTGTGAAGTTCGGAAAGGAATGAAAACTTATACCGTGGAGGTATCGTCGATGATGAAAAGCCAGATGCTGATATACAAAACAAAATGTTTTGCAAAGAAAACCTTTTCTACTCTAAGCAAGAATTCTGGAAACTGATTCCAAGAAGTTTTGCAAAGAGAAAATATTCTTTAACAAAACTTTACAAAACCTCTTGTACATGTGAGATCTACAAGAGAAATAAAACTATATATTATTTTTCTTCTGAAGTATCTTCTTCAACGAAGATACAGATAAACCTGACTGCAACTGTGGTGTCATCATATATGAACACCATTGATAGTGAACCATATTTATAGCCTACCTATTCCACCATATAAGTATATTTGCATGTTTAGTAAGTGACATGATGGATGTCTTGCTGAGTACATTCAAATGTACTCATTATGGTTTCGCCCCTGGTATCTACTTGCCAGACTTTGAGAAGGAGCCTCCGAAGGATATATATGAAGAGAAGTACGGAGTTGACGGCTTTGCGAACTAGGATCGTCTCCGGGTCAGCAGCCTGTAGGTTAAGGCGTGACTTGGGCTCAACTACGTTGTGTTTTATTTGTCTTCCGCTGTGTTTGATTAAGTTGCCTGCCCTTTTGGCAGTTGCGTTAAAGTTGATCATGTGATCATTTGTGTAATACCTTTATGTATTCGTGTAATGGATGATGTATTTCTGTGTGCCAACTTTGTATGTTGTTCACGACTGATCTTTCTGGGATCGTGAATGTATGCATACGTAGGGTTTCAGACTGCCGGTCTGGGGTCCTTAAAAAGAGGAGACGGACCGAGAGTATCTTACTCGGTGGAGTACTCTGAGGAACACCTGTGAAGGTGTGAACGAGGCTCAGGCCATCACTTGGTTTGCGCAGGGCTGCAGGCACGGCAGCATGTTGTGGCAAAGGCTGCAGAGAGAGATGCCAAGTACTCTCGCTGAGACCATCCGGATTGCGGATCAGTACGCACTCGGCGACCCAACTCAGCCTCTTCTCGATGCTGCTGAGCCGAGAAGAAATTACAGCAACAACAACAGCAAGCGCAATGAGTTCCGCAACAAGCGCAGAGGTGACCGGATTGATACCCGGTACGACCCAGAGGAGGTGAATGCTGTGGCAACCGGAGCTGGGAGTAGCCAGAGGCCAAAAACTTTTGGAGCCCAGTACGGGCAGAACCAGAATCAGGGCCAAGGCAACAAGAAGCCGTATAGCGCTCCCCAGCAGGGTAGCGGCAACTCGGGTCCGGCACCGAGCTTTGTCTTCAAGGACATGAAGGATGGCCCATGCAGTTTCCATACTCGGCATCCCGCTAGACCCGCCAACCACACTACTCGGTAGTGCAGTTGGTGGGAAGAGATCAAGAATGAGGGCCTGCCTCCTCCTCCTCCTCTGCCAGCTGCGAATGCCGTTGTGCAGCCTGCTCGCGCACCCGCTGCTCGGCCTTCAGCTTTCCCGAGAAGAGAGAATGTGAACCAGGTGGCTTTAGGAGCCAACCGCTACTTCAACAACGATGGCTACCGCAACAACAACAACTACTACTACTACTACACCCGCAACAACAACAGAGGCAACAACAACAACAACAACAACAACCAAGGTAACAACAACAACGACAACAATGGTGGTGGAGACCGCAACCGGTACCAGGAGCATCACGAGAGCTACATGATCTTCACCTCTGAGCCCGTCGACAAGAAGTCTCAGCACAGGCGTGCCATGGAGGTCAATGCTGTGATCCCTGCTGTTCCTCACTACATGCACTGGTGCAACCAAGAGATCACATGGTCCAGAGCGGATCATCCTAAGGTGATGCCCAACCCGGGTAGCTACGCCTTGGTGCTGGATCCCACATTCTTGGGTCCTGAGAAGAACGTGAGGTTCAGCAAGGTACTGATTGACAACGGCAGCAGCATCAACATTGTGTACAGGGACACTCTTGAGAAGCTCGGTATGGCCGAGAACATGCTGCTACCTAGCAAGACCACTTTCCACGGCATTGTGCCGGGGGTCTCTTGCAATCCGATTGGCCGAGTGTGGATAGACGTTCTATTCGGCACCAGGGAGAACTACCGCACAGAGAGCCTGCAGTTTGAGGTGGTTGATCACCTGAGCCCCTACCACGCCCTACTCGGCAGGCCTGCTCTGAGCAAGTTCATGGCCTCTACTCACACTGCATATCTGAAGATGAAGATCCCTGGTCCCAATGGCGTGATCACCATCTCTGGTGATTACAAGAAGTATATGGAGTGTGCCTCTGCTGGTTCTCAGTTGGCGGAGTCCATGGTGATTTCTGCCGAGAAGAAGAAGATGTACGAGGTGGTGGCTATGGCGCAACCCGCGCAAGCTGGTGCGCCTGGCATGCCGAATTCCCGGCACGGGACGGCGTTCCAGGCATCTCAAGAGACGAAGAAGATCCAGGTCGACCCTGAGTTCCCCGACCGTGTTGCCATCATTGGCTCCGGGTTGGGGGAGAAATAGGAAAGCGAGCTCATCCACTTCCTCCGTGAGAATCGGGACGTGTTCGCCTGGTCCAATGAGGATCTACCAGGTGTCCCGAGGGAGTTGGTTGAGCACTCGCTACATGTGCGTCCTGACGCCAAACCAGTGAAGCAGGCTATGCGCCGCTTCGGAGATGAGAGAAGAAAGGCCATCGGTGATCAGATCACCAAGCTGCTGATAAGCAATTTCATCATGGAGGTGATGCATCCGGATTGGCTAGCCAAACCGGTCATGGTCGAGAAGAAGAAGGAGGATCCCAAGGCAGCTACCGCATGGCGCATGTGCGTCGACTACACTGACTTGAACAAGGCATGCCCCAAGGATCCCTTTCCGCTACCCCGCATCGATCAGGTGATCGATTCCACTGCTGGTTGTGAGATGTTGTCTTTCATAGATGCCTACTCTGGTTTTCATCAGATAGCTCTCAACCCTGTTGATCAAATAAAGACTGCTTTCATTACCCCGTACGGGGCTTATTGCTATCGTGTCATGTGTTTCGGGTTGCGGAATGCGGGTGCTACTTATCAGAGATGCATGCAGAAATGCTTGCATGACCAACTCGGCAAAAATGTGCAGGTGTACGCAGATGACATTGTCATCAAAACGAATAAAACACATACTCTACTTAGTGACCTTGAGGAAACTTTCGCTAACTTGCGCAAGTATAAGATGAAGCTGAACCCGAGTAAATGCACCTTTGGCGTCCCGGCTGGCAAGCTACTCGGCTTCTTGGTATCCAGTCGGGGCATTGAAGCCAATCCTTCAAAGATAAAAGCTATTGAGAGCATCTTTTTGCCGAGATCCCTGAAGGATGTGCAAAAATTCACTCGTTGCTTGGCATCTCTGAGTCGTTTCTTGGGCAGAATGGGCGAGAAGGCCCTGCCTTTGTATCAATTGATGAAGAAAAGCGACAAGTTTGGTTGGACACCGCATGCTGATGTGGCATTCAAAGAGATGAAGGCAATGCTGGGTAGCGCTCCCATCTTGGCTAGTCCGCTACCCAAGGAGCCAATGCTGCTGTACATTGCCGCTACCAACCGGGTCGTCAGCGTGGTGATTGTGGTGGAGCGAGAAGAGGAAGGCAAAAGTGTGCAGCGGCCAGTGTACTATCTCAGTGAGGTGTTGTCCAGCTCCAAACAGAACTACCCACACTACCAGAAGATGACTTACGGCGTGTACCTAGGCGCCAAGAAGCTTAAGCACTATTTCCAAGAACATCCCATCACCGTGGTGAGTTCAGCTCCCATCTCGGATATCATGGGCAACAAGGAAGCAAGTGGCAGAGTAGCCAAGTGGGCAATCGAGCTGGCAGCGTACGCTCCCGCGTATGCGAGAAGAGAAGCCATCAAGTCTCAGATTCTGGCGGAATTTCTTGTGGATTGGGCTGAGGTACAGTATGAGCCTCCCACTCCGGTATCCAACTACTGGAAGATGCACTTTGATGGCTCCAAAATGAAGGAATGCCTTGGTGCTGGCGTAGTGCTTACGTCACCCAAGCGAGATCAACTCAAGTATGTGCTGCAAATCCATTTCAAGGCATCCAACAATGTTGCAGAGTACGAGGCTGTGGTACATGGCTTAAAGGTAGCAAAGGAAGTTGGTGTGCAGCGCATCATATGCTATGGCGACTCGGATCTAGTTGTGCAGCAAGTTTCTGGCACTTGGGATGCTCTGGATGCCAACATGGCGTCATATCGCTTCCTGGTCCAAACCATGACAGGATTCTTTGAAGGCTGCGAGTTTCAACACATCCACCGAGCAGAGAACGAGGCAGCTGATGAGCTGTCCAAGTTGGGGTCTTCTCGGCAGTACATCCCGGCTGGGATTGCCTTGGAGCATTTGAGAAAGCCATCCATCAAGCCATCCCCCAGCTCGGAGTCCATTTTCGTTCCTTCTCTGCCTAATGAAGAAGCAGTTCCAATGGAGATTGACTAGGAAGGTGCAAAAGAGGACCCGGGGACTGCAGTCTCCATCCCGGGGACTGGCGCCTACAACCCGGGGACTGCCCCTCCCTACTCGGGGACTGCCCCTCCCTACTCGGGGACTACCCCTCCTTACTCAGGGACTGCCGCTCCTTACTCAGGGACTGCCCCTCTCAGCTCGGGGACTGTCGCATTCCTTGAAGAAGTCCTTGCAAACCGTTCGGGGCTGCAGAGAGTCAACCCCAACTCAGAAAAAGAGACATGGGTGGCCGTTCCAATGGAAGTGGACGAACCAGTGTTCCCCGCACGGGAAACACCGAGTTGGGCTATGCCCATATTATCCTTTCTAAAGGACGACACCCTCCCAGATGATGAGGTTACCGCAAGGCAGATTCAGAGAAGATCCAAGGGCTACACCATCTTCAGAGAAGTGCTGCATAAAAGAAGTCCCACTGGCGTGTTGCAACGCTGTGTGGAACCGGAAGAAGGAGAAGAAATTCTGGTGGAAATACATCAAGGGGAATGCGGGCATCACGCCTCTTCTCGGGCCCTAGTCAAGAAGGCTTTTCGGCATGGTTTCTTCTGGCTCACTGCTTTGAAGCAAGCTGAAGATATTGTGAGAAAGTGCAACGGCTGCCAGAGATTCGCAAGTAAGATCCACATGCCTGCTTCCGAGTTGAAAACAATTCCCATCACTTGGCCATTTGCTATTTGGTGTCTTGATATGGTTGGTCCCTTCAAACCGGCTAGAGGCAACATGACACACATCTTGGTCATGGTTGATAAGTTCACCAAGTGGATTGAAGTGAAACCTATTCGGAAATGTGATGGAGCTACTGCTGTGAGTTTCCTGAAGGATGTGATCCTGAGATACGGCTACCCGCACAGCATCATCACGGATAACGACACGAATTTTGCTGAGGGAGCCATGGTGAGATTCTGCAGAGATAAGCACATCCGACTAGATGTCGCGTCTGTCGCGCATCCCGCATCCAATGGGCAGGTGGAAAGAGCAAATGGCATGGTGCTTGCAGGTATAAAGCCAAGGCTGATTGAGCCGCTGCTGAAAACACCAGGGTGTTGGTTAGACGAGTTGCCAGCGGTGTTGTGGAGTCTAAGGACTACCCCTAACCGGTCAACCGGCTACACACCATTCTTCTTGGTTTACGGGGCTAAGGCCGTGTTGCCAATCGACCTAGAGCATGATTCCCCCCGAGTAACCCTCTACACTGAGGCGGAGGCGAGAGAAGCTCGAGAAGATGACGTTGACCTGCTAGAAGAAGCAAGAGAGCTTACTCTGTCACGTTCAGCTGTTTACCAGCAAAACTTGAGGCGTTATCATAGCCGGAAAGTAAACCCAAGGGTTTTCCGAGAAGGAGACATGGTCCTTAGCCTCGTGCAGCGCACAGCCGGGATGCACAAGCTATCCCCTCCGTGGGAAGGGCCTTTCATTGTGAGCAAGGCTCTACACAATGACGCGTACTACCTTGTAGATGCGCAACCATCGCAGAAGAACAGGCCGGATAAAGCTGGGGAGGAATCCAAGCGCCCCTGGAATGTATCTCTACTCCGTCGCTTTCATTCATGAGCAAAAGTGTGTATGTACTTTCTTATCCGAGTTAAACTCCTACTCTGCAATCTGAAATTGAACTCGGGGACTGCCCTTGTCCAAAATTGTTCTAAGTGTTTCTATTCTGCTGTATCTTTGTCTACTCGGTTGCTATGTTTAGAATTTCAAAAGCATACGAAGTAGTGTGTTTAAACTCACCGGACACTCTGCGACTCTGCTGATGTCCGCAACCCGGCTTCATGGCAAGCCAGAGAACAAGCCAAAGAGTCAATGGACACATGAAAAATTGCAAAGGGAAGGAAGCGTGTGGCAACCGAATAGAGTGTTTTTTACTGTTTTTGTTAACTTTTTTCGGCTATGTGGTGGTTAGCGTTACTATGAATGTTTCCAAGAGGCTAAGTATTTGAAACTCCAACTTTGAACTCTTGTGACTCGAATACCAAAAAAGCAACAAGTTGCAGGTAAGAGCTGAGATAAAAAGGAAGAGTGAATGAGAAATGCAACTCGGGGACTTGCATGATAACGCAACCCGGCATCAAGCCAAAGCTGCTCAAGTTACTAAGTATAAAACATCAAGTGGAATAAAAACTGAGTAGCAACGGGAAAGATAAATTGTTTGATACATATGCACCCGGCATCCCGGCGATCTGATGAATGTTTCAAAGCATAACTGTTTCAGGAAAGAACTAGCTCGAGGTAGCGGTGTTCTCCAAGTTGGCGTTGGCGGCGTCCGCTTCAGGGTTGGCGGCAGCTTGATCTGAGGTGGCAGTGGCCACCGAGATGGGGTCGGACTGAGTGTGGGGTAGCACCGCATCGCCGAGTGCCGTGCCGGAAGATGAGCCCATCTCGGGAGCTGCACCCTGGGTGGCGTCCTGGCTCTCGATCTCCTCGTCGCTACCCGCGGCGGCCTTGCCCTTCCCCTTCTCGGCGCTTGTCTCTTCAAAGCAGCCCAAGTCTTCCGACTCGGTTTCTTCGTCGTCATCTTCATCACCCTCGCTTTCCGCCTCCGTGTCAGGCTCAGTGAGGCCCTCGATGAAGCGCGCGGTATCGGCGTAGGAGGCGATCTCGTACGCGACTGCCTGGCGGCGAGTCACGCACTCGGGATCTTTCTCCCACTTCGAGTCCCGGCGCATCTCGAGGATAGTATTGAGATTTAGATTCTCATACCAGCTGCAAATGAAGAGGAGAAGCATGTCGGCGCCTGCCCGAGCTCCGGATGCACGCCATTTCTTCAATTCGGCTTTGACACCGTTCAGCTTCTCGGCGAGCGCGCGGATAGTTCTTGGCAAAGGATCTTGGGGCCAGAACAACGCATGAAGCTTGAAGGCAGTGGACGCCAGGTCGGTGCCCAAGCCCCTAAGACGATGAACCTGTCCCTGCAAGTTTGTGAAGCTATCTTCAATCGAAGCCTTGGTGTCCATGGGCAGTCCCTTCTCGGTGCGAATTTCTTGTGCCTTAGACATGGAAGGTTTGCAAGACGAGCAGAGGTCGGGAAAGATCTCTGAAAATTCTATCAGAAAAAATTAGAAACGGAGGCAGAGAAGAGATGGAAATCAAACCACAGAGAAGAAGAAGGAAGCAGGAAGGTGCAGAGAAGCGAGAACTTACTGTTCAGGTCGCAGAGTAGCGATTGCAGCTTCCTCTTCCATGCCTCCTCGTCAGCAATGTGCTTCTCTTCAACCTTGCGGAACTCGGCCAGCTGCCTCATGAGGTCCACGTTGCTTTTCTTCAGCACCTCGTTCTCCAACTCAAGGGCCCTCTGCTTGGCCTTGGCTGCCGCCTCCATCTTGTCCTTCTCGGCGGCCAGGTCTATGGCGTCCTGGAGGGTAGTCCTCAATTGGACTTGCAGCGGTTCCATCTCGGTGAGGTGTCTGTCCCTGAACTCTACCTCTAGGCTCTCAATCTGCTGCTTCAACTCGGCGGGCTTCAGACAGTCGAGATGCTCTTCGCGGAACTTCTTGTACTCTTCTGCAGAAAGAAACAACACGGTGAGCAGAGTAGCCAAGAGAAAGAAGTAAAACAACCGAGAAGACGGCAACTCACCTTCAAGCTCCTTGATCTTGCTTTCAGCAGAAGCAACGAAGACATGGCAATGCTTGTGCTCCTCTGCCATCGCCTCAAATTTGCCTGCAGAGTAGAAGGAGTTAAAGCAAAAAGCAAATACGGGCGTAAGCACGAAACGCATTAACCGAATAGCTAGAAGCTTACTCTCGAGCTCTGAAAGTTGAAGGGCACGATCCACGGCTGCTTGCTCTGTCTCAGCATCAGTCTTGCGTTCTGCTTCCAGGGCCTCAAGGCGTCTCTTAGCGATGGAGTGATTCCAGAGCAGCCGCCGGTAAAGGGTTGTCCTCTTCATGAGGCTATTCTGAGAAGGAGAAAGAAAGGGAGTTAGACAGTGTTTTGAAGATTTGGCCCGAGAAGACGGCAACTCGGTTGAGTACCCGTCTACTCGGCCCGAATCTCGGGGACTGGATGGTGGTTAAGGAGAAAGAGAAGAGTAGACGAATAAGGAAAATTGCAACTCGGAACAAGAAATCGCAACTCGGAAAAAGCAAACAAAACTCACAGCATAGGTCTGTTCGAGATCTTCAGCGGCCTTGCGGTGGACATACATCTTCGCGGCCAGCGTGCTGGTGGTGGACGAAATGGTCATGGGATTGTAGCCCATGTCCGCCTTGTTCCAATCAGTGCGCCAGTGGTCCAGCGGGCCCAAGGCTAGGCCATTCCAGGTCTTGTTGCCAAGGACCTCGCTATTCCACTCCGCTTCGATGAAGCTTACCCGGTCGATCATCTGCTCGAGCCCCTGGGACACCACCTCAGTCTCTTGGACCTCGCGCGAGTAGATCGAAAGGGGCTTGTGCTTTGCTGGCAACTTGGAGTCCACCGCCGTGGCCTGCTTGCCTTTTGTAAGAGCGAGCCGCTGCTCGGTCTTGTTCAGGTTGATGCCGTACTGCTTACCCATCTGCACCATGTAGGGCAGGTAGCTAGGCGGTTCTTGAGCACTGGATCCCGCGCCGGCGCCAGCAGAGCTGCCAGAAGTGCCGATGGTGAGCTGCCTAGTCTTCACGGTAGGCTTCACGGGTAGTTTAGGCGGCGGCATCTTGGCAGCATCATGTGCAGCGTTGCGCGATGGGTTCTTGCGGACTGCGGCATCAGGCTGGTTGGCCTGCTTGCCGTCGGCATCCGTTTTCTTGATGCTCTGTTTGGCTGAAGGGCTCGGTGCAGTCTTGGGCTTCTTTGCTGGCCGCGGAGGGCTTGATGCAGTGGTTGGAGCAGCCTGCTGGGTACGCGGCACAGGGGGCTGGCTACCCGGCGCAGCGTCTGGCTGCGCTTGGCTCTGCGGGTTCTGCTCCACCGCAGTCGTCTCTACCCGCTGCTCGGCAGCGGGATCTGGTTGTGCATCTCTTTGTTCTTCTACCCGCGGCTGGGCTGCGGGGTCATCTTCATCAGTAGCTTCAGTGTTTGGCTGCTCCAGATTCTCTTCCTGCCGCTCAAGGGCGGCGTGGTCTTGGTACTCGTCATCTTGTACTGTATTATCCCCAGCTGAGGCAGCTGGGGGAGAAGAGGGAGCCTCGTCTTGAGTGGCATCCTGCGCATCTGGTTCTGCGCGGGCCTGCTGCTCCGTGTCCATGTCTTGAACACCAGCGCCCGTGTCCTGGGCACTGGTGCCTTCTTCTTCTTCCTTCGCGGGAGAGGGCGCACGCGTCCTATCCCGTGCTACTGGCTCATCCTCGTCCTCATCAAGATCAATGAGCGAATCGAGGTCAATAGCTGATCTCTTCTTGGAGGCGGCGGGAGCCGCAGCAGCATCGGCGTTCAAAGGATCGCTGAAGAGAAGAAGAAGCTCAGAAAAGAAGGAGGGGAAGAAGAACACCAACAAGCAGCAACAAGATATAAGTTAGAGGGAAACTACTTACCCTTTGCGGGTAGGGAGTGGCCTCCTGGTGGAAACCTTCTTCTTCTTCTCGTCTTTCGGCTTCTTGGCAGCTGGCTCTTGGGCACCGCTACCCGCCCTCTTCCGGCTAGAAGGAGCAGCCACCGCAACCGGATCGACATCGAGGACAGCCTCGTCCTCCTCGTCCGCATCGGCGTCGTCTGCAGAGTAGAAAAAAAGAATCGGTTGAGAAGCGGAAAGAAAGGATAGATTGCGCTACCCGCAACTGCAGAAGCGAGCTCATTCACCTTCTTCATCGTCCTCAGACCAATCCCGAATGGACGCATCGACGTGGTGCTTACCCTGCTGTTCGGTGTGGGGGACACAGAGGGTAGCCTGGGTGTCATAGGCGGTCTCGTCGTCTTCCTTTCGGTCTGGGTCCCAGTTGGCCTCAAGGAGCTCTTGGTTCTCAGCGAGCTGGCGGTCAAGATGCTGGAAACACAAGCAGGCAATACAAATCAGTTGAGCAATATAAGGAATCCTACCCGGTACAGAATGCAAACGCAAAGCATATTTGGCTAAGGTCCTCTACTCGACATGGCGTGCAAACATAAAGCACATAAAGCCTAGCGGATACTAGTAAGTCCTCTACTCGACATGGCGTGCAAACATAAAGCACATAAAGCCTAGCGGATACTAGTAAGTGCTCTACTCGACATGGCGTGCAAACATAAAACACATAAAGCCTAGCAGATGCTAGTGAGTGTTTGTACTCGGTGCAGCGTGCAAAGACTAAGCACACTAAGCTGGAAAGCCACCTACTCGGTATCATGATGCACAGATAAAGCATAAAGTACTAACCTGTCCGATTGGCTTCTCGCGGCTATACGGCACGAAGCCGTATTGCCAGTTGTCGGTGAGGCCGGTACTCATGATGGAGCGTGCCCAAACGGCCACATCCGCGTTGCTCAACTCGAACGTGGTGGTCCTCGTGCAGTCCCTGTTGCCTCCCATGTAGCACATGAGGTGCGCACGGCGCTGTAGCGGGAGCACTCGCCTGGAAATCCAGCAGGCGATGGGATCGTCGCTTTTGAGTCCCATATCCTTCAGCTCGATGAGGCGCTTGTTGATCTGGAGGACGTCGCCTTCCAGTTTCGGCTTGAATCCCCAATTCTGTTGGGTGGGCGCCGTGTTCGTCCACTTGGGAAGCAAAATCCGGTCCACGATTGGCGCTCCTTCTTCGTCAGGGACGTTCTTCACGTAGAAAAAGGTCCGCTGCCACTTGCGCACCGAGTCGAGCCCCTTGATGCGCGGGTGAGGGGTGGAGCCGCGCTGCAGCATCATCGCGCCGCCGGTCTTGGTCATGCTGCGGGCGCTCTCCGTGCTTCCCGGCTTGGGCACGCTCTGCTTCCGGAAGAAGAAGTAACGCGCCCAGGTGTGCACTGTGGGGCGCACACCCAGGAACGCCTCGCACACCACGGCGTGGTATGCGAGCATCACCATAGCATTGGGCGGCAGGTGATGCGGATGGAGCCCGAAGTGGTCGAGGAAGGATTTGAAGAAGTCCGAGACGGGAAGCCCGAATCCCCGCTTGAAGTGAGCGAGGAAGACGATGAACTCGTCCGCCTCCGGTGTGGGGACGAGCTCGCCGTCCGGCTGCCGGCAGCGCACGCCGGGAGGAACCCGGCGGGTATTCACCAGCCACTGGCAATCCGCCAGGGTGACCTCGGATCCAGCCCATCCGGCGCGGGCGTCATCGTCGTGGGCCATCGAGAAGAGAGATTTGGTGGAGGTTCGTGGAAACTTGGTGGAAATTGCTAGCCTACCGGCGTCGCAGGGAGCAGCGGCGCGGCGAGATGCGTGGCGGCGGAGCGCTCTGTGGCGGCGGAGAGGCAGAGAGGCAGGAGGTGAATGAGACCAGGAAGGGGAAGGAGGAGTTACCGAGGGGGTATTTATCCCTCCCCTCGGGTAGCCGTTACTAATGGAGTTAGTGGAATCAGTTTGTGCGCGGAGATTGTGCGACGTGGGGTGTGGGCCGATAGAAACACACACAACGCGGTTTGCGCGCGTAACGGCCGCAATTGATCCCACGTCGAGATCGTGTGCGAATAACTGCACTTGATGTGACCGAACGGGCCGGTGGGCCCAGGCTGCAGTAATGGGCGCGTGGCCTGCCATATCCCAGGCACCGAGGCATCGGAGGTGCGAGAACGTGACACGTGCCCAGTTGCAGTGCGGAAAGGTGGATTTGGTCTGCCACGCCGAGATTCTCTCCAGGAATTCCGCGAAGTCATTTTACTCGGCGACAGAGAAGAGAAATAGTTCTATTCGGAAGAGAAGAGACTCGAGCCAGAATTAAGGGCTACTCGGAGGTTCTACTCAGAATCCTAAGGTTCAGAGGCAAGATTGGTTTTTAAGCTGGAAGAGCCCAGTGAACAAGTTCGCAGGACTCTACCAGCTTCGGGGACTAATGTCGGGGGGTTACCCCCGAGTAGGGTAAAGGCAAGTGCTAAGGGCAAGATCAGAAGAGACGTTAGGCAGAGTAGCTGGATACCCGGTACTTGCTACCCAGTCGAATGCTATTCGGCCGTACACGCTGATGGCCAGGAGAAAGAATCAAGGAAGTTATTCTCCTCCGAGTAGAAGAAGTGGTCCGAGTAGAGATGGCGGTCTCCTACTCGGGCCAGAAGTCAAAGGAGCCGTTCTGACACAGGATCCCGCGTATCCTGGGTCCGTACTGGTGCAGTGTTCATCTGCAGAGCGCGTGCTTATCCGCGCCAGGGTGTCAGCAGGGCGGTGCAGGTTAGGGGGCCTACCCTGTGACAGTGTCAGTGATAACAGATCAGCTTCTTGGTTTTGCACAACGACTTTCCAAACGGAGACAAACTAGGAAGCCAAAGCTGTCAGCGGGAAGCTGGAAGTGTGCAGTGTGCACACTATGTCGACATCTTGGCTGTATCCGGCTGGGCACCAGTATATAAGGTGCCCTGCCTTCTCCTGCGCGAGGGACGACACTACTAGAGGCTACAGTTGCATAGAGAGGAGGGTGGCTACTCGGCTATAGGCCAAACTTGTACTCTGGCTACTCGGTGACACACGAATACAAAGAGAGAAAGGCAGGAGTAGGGGTTTTACCTCCACACGAGGGCCCTGAACCTGGGTAGATCTTGTTGTTTGCAGTGCTAGATTCATCCTCACGTGGCTACTCGCTGCGTGATCCCTCCCCGATCACCTCCAGCGTCCATCGTTCCCACATCTTTAGCCATCCTATGGCATCTGCCGTGACACAACCACGACACCCTGCCAACCAAATGGGCAGTTCTTCCACTCCCAGTGCATACAATCGATGCTTCCAAGCATCCCAGGCCACCCTCTGCTCTCGTTGATCGACAACAGCCGCTGAGTATCGGCAACAGTTGGTTCCCTCAAGTACTCCGGGCCAAAGACCTGAACCACAGTTTCACAAAACTTGTACATAGATTTGAAGCATATGAATTCACTCATACGCAAGTATTCATCAACCAGATCACCAGCTACTCCGTATGTGAGCATCTGAACTGCCACGGTGCATTTTTTATAAGAAGAGAAGCCAAGCTTACCGGTGGCATCTGGCTTGCACTTTAACCAACCATCAAAATCGAGCACCCAGAGCCGAATGCGATTGAACAGGTCCCTTTTCATCCGAAAACGGAGCCGGAATAGCTTCGCCGTGTACACCGGATTGGTTGGATGGAAGTAGTCCTTATACAGCTGGGCATGGCCGGCTGCTCTGTCCCTGTCCAAGGCTGGCGCATGGCCGGGCATGGATCCTCTGAACACCGGCCGCATCCTTGAGATGTGGTCATTGAACACAAGAGTGGCAATGAGATGTCGCTCTCGGAATCGGAATCGGACTCCGACGAGGACGAGTACATGATCATGTTGTTGAAGAAGAACTCGTCGCCGCTGTCCGTCATTTTCCGGGCCGAGATCGGGCAAGGCACACGGACGAACACCTTGTGTGCGTCCCGTGGGGGTGGGGAGGTGGACCGGGCGGTAGACAGGCCGGCGAAACGCCTGCGGGACAGGCGGCGGCGTGGGTGAGAGGTAGGGACGGAGGGGGTGGTCGCCGGGGCCGGTGGGGGTCGAACGGCGGCGGGGGTCGCCAAATCGGCGAGCCAGTGGCGGTGCGGTGGGTCGGGGGCGGTGCGAGGTGGGAGGAGGGGTCGTTGTGCGTGGGCCAGGGGAGGGAGTCCACTGGACACTTTGTTGTCCGCGGGGCTGCTCAAATCTGGACCAAATTTGGTGTGGGTTTGAGCATCCACGAACAAAAAAAAGGGACCGTTGTCCGTATGAGCAGCCCCATAGGGGCCTGGCTTTGGCCTAGGCTGCTCATAACGGACCGGTCCGGGGCAACTGAGCAGCCCCGTAGGGGATGTCCTTACCTAGCCTGGCTGGCTTGTTGCTCACGATGTAAGTGGGACGGGCCTGCCGCCCAGCCCGTCTCCCATCCCGCTTGAAGAACCCACCTATCTCGTTTGTGGCATCCCATTTTCCGCCGGCAGGATGATCGGATATGCCCACTTATTTAAGAGTTGCAGTAACGACTGGTAGTGAAAGTTAATAAGAGCAAGTTCAATAGTACAACCTACCGTTAACCGTCAGTTGTTGACATGGCACATATAGCTATCACTATAGCCAACTTGTATAATAGTCTAGGTATAAATATGTACTGCTAGGTCCACTTAACACTCTCACAAAGTGCCTAGGAGCACGCGCTAGAGCTGGCCCTTAATCTAGAGCCCGCCTCTCTTCTCTCTCATCTTCTCTCTCCGCCAACTTGGACCAAATATGCTATTTTAATCCTTACAACCCGCCCATATCACCACCTTATTGTACTTGCTCTAAGGACGTGATGCACATGGCTGCGTGCTTGCTAAGATGAGCCGGCTTGAGCGTGAGCGTGTGACGGATTCGCGCAGAAGCACACACGGAAGAACACGGCCGAGAAGAGAAAAATCTGAATAGAGAGATCGATCGAGCTGGAGATGGGAGATAAGTACAAAGATTGAGGGCATTGGCTGGTCCAACGGGACCCACATATCCCGCTTCATTAGAAATCTAAAATCCCGATTATCCCATTATCCCGGCGGGCAACAATATTGGGAGGCGGTTATCCCGTGTCCGTGCCACTTTCAACAATACTTGTTGCATCCATTAATTAAGAAACAGTAAAACTCACCTAGATAGGAGCAACCAGAGCCATTTGGGGTTCTAAACCGTCCGATTTATGCAGCTAACGCTCGTGATTAACTCACTAATCCCGAATCGTTTCTTACCTCATTAGGTACCGTATCGATCCAGCTAAATAGGCCTACTTCACGTTTTAGGGCAGTTGCTCCACAGATCGATCGAGCCCATGGCACGTTAGTCGGGCCGTGAATCATTTATATGGGCCTTAACATGCCAGCCTTCTCTTCTTCTCTTCCGGGCTGTTGACGCGTCCCTTTTGGGTGGAGGGCGATAGGCCAAGCGACACTATGCCGCAAAATTCGCCTGACATCATCATGTGTTTATGTGGCGACGACTAATCACGCTAAACAAATATTGACATCGGTCTCTGGCGGACGACCCCTGCATCCCTAATCTGGAGCTGAAGTCAATGGGATGGAGCCGTTTACCTTGATTTAATTGAACTTATGAGATATTTGGTAAGATTACTGCGTGGTACGTATAAGTTTTTTTTTGGCTACAGTCACTCTTAGATCTTGGCAATGCGTACATAGCCCTATGCTGGCAGCTCCCTGGGATGCAATCGCTCGGGTCGATACAGCCTCTTGCCGCCAAATCAAAGGTCTCTGTAATAATTACGGGTATGTGTTTAGAACTAGGATAAAAAAAACTTGGAATTGATGCCCATGTCGATTTCCTACCTCTATTAGATATATTTTTCTTACATCTACTTTATTTTGATGTAATCCGAACAATGTGATCCAGGTTAGACGAATCAGTGATTACTCATATGTTGCTGGCTTTGAAAATACTAGATAATTCCCTACGCGTTGCGGCGGGAATTAGTAGAACACAATTTTACGGTAATACAGTGTAGAATGTTATCGCTACGACTAACAATGTCTGCACCATTGTTTTTGTTTCATCAAAAAAAAAATCGACTATATCATTGCATATTAATGAGACATAGGATCCACACACCATGAATGAAATATGATTGAAAAACTATCAGGGCTATTAATTTGAAGACCCGTTGAGAAGGAGACATCTCTAATAGTTTATAGCATAGAGAGTACATAAAACATTTAACAAAAGAACTATGAGAAAGAAAATAGTATAAAATAAAATAGTATGATGCAAATACTCAAGATTCCCTTCAACCACCTTCATTCACTACAAGAAATATGTTGATACGTGGCCCTCAATTTTTGTCAGTAGAAGGTCACGTAGTTTCATTCATGACCCATTTTGACCAAAAATGGGAAGTCACATACCGAGCGTCTTATTTGATCGTCAATGACTAATTAAATGAAATTGTCATAGACTCTATGACCCAATCAGAGGGGTCATAACCCTATGACCAATTGATTTAGTCATGTGATATCCTGCCATAGCCACGTCACATCCTACGTGGCCAATCCTACGTGGCAAAAATTATGACCAACTGACTAGGTCATGGAAGAGATTCAGCCGAGTCCATGCTTCTCCACCAAATGGGCCAGCCCAATGTTTTAGCCCATTATTTTTTTCCTTTAATTTGTTGTCAGGTTAAAAGGCTCATGTGAAATTTCGTCTGGGCCTAGGCCTTTTTCATCCATTTCGAATCTGGGCCTTGGCCTATTTATGGTCCAATGTATTTCCTGGCTGTTGACTACTTTTGGTCCATTTAAATTCAATTTTTTTTATAATTGAATACAACCCACTAGTAGTTGGGCTGATGCCATGGGCTTTTTACTATTAAGCCCAATTGCATATAGATAGGTCAAATTCAAATCCATACAAACAAATTTGAATTACAACTCACTCCAGAATACAAATCGTCACAGAACTCATATTCAAGGCACATCATTCCAGAATGCAAATCCTCACAGAACTCATACATTCAGGGTTCACAACATTCCAAGTTCACATAACTCATACCACCAGGTTCATTCAAATCATCTAGAGCCATAACTCATTCAAGGCAAAACTGATACCACCAGGTACCAACGAAAAAAAGTAAAACAGAAAATAGAATGCTGCACTTCCACTTCTATCTTCAACTCCACTTCTATCTTCAACTCCACTTCCTGTTATCTGACCTGAAAAAAGGAACACAACAGAAACTTCAGAAAACCTGATAGAAAGTGCATTGAGCAATACAGAAAAGAACTGAAACCGGAATCATTTCAGTTAGAGCTTCACAGCCAAACATAGAGCTTCACAGTTTAAAATCAGAAAATCTTCAAAGTTTAGAAAAGCTTCAGGACATACATGATGCTCACAGGAGAAAGAACCCAGCAAGCACACAGGGGAACTTACCATCAGAGAGCCTTGCCTCCAAACAACGCCATCAGGTGAGCTAGTTGCGCATGAGTTTCGTTCGTCTTTTGTTGTAGCAGAAGATGCTCCTTGTCACGTATAGCTTGTGCAACTTCTGCTTCTTCGGTCATCTTCTTCATTTCAGCTAGCCCTGTCCGCATCGCTTCATTTTGGATTTGCTCCCTCTCCAGCTTCTCCTCTAGCTCAATGACATGCGCAGCCACAGCAGGATCTGATTTACTGAATTTCCTGGATGAGCTTGATTGAAGACCAACATTCTTGAGGAATGTGCTTGAAGGGCATTTCTTGGTAAGCACATCGGCAACAACAGCGACATCAGACTTTTGTTGGCCTTCTTGTGTTGGATCATCCAACATAGTCTCCATGTCCTTCTGCAATTACAGATGCACAACACACATACACATATTAAAATTCTGTTATAGCAAATTGGAGCTACCTTACCAGGCAACACATCTGAAAATATCATATAACAGACAACATATATACTACAGGTCATGTAGAAGCATAGTGCAGAACTGTATTAACTATACTTGCTAAAAAATCCATCTAAACCTATCAATATAATCTAATACAATCGGTTTTAAACACATGTAATAGATCATCTAACATCATGTATGCCTTGAACAATTCCTGGGAGAGACAATACATAAGTTTTCATGGGGCACAAGTAACATACTATAGTTGCCTGCACTTCCTGGGAGAAACCCTCTTTCTTGCTGTTATGTGTAGCCTTAAACAGGTCTACCGCAGTCAAGGTTTCACCCTTGCGATCCTCCTTATGAAACATTTTCCATCAAGAAAGCAGCCAGACTATAAGCTTTCAAGGCAAAAGATTCTTAGGCCAATTGAAAAACATGAGTTTTCTTACAGTTTGATATATGTGGGCAGTGTAGCATCGAGAACCTGTCCTTTGCTGAAACTTGACTTTACTTCTGTTTTTCTTGGCACTTTCACAGGTTTGCTACAATAGAAAAATGAGCAAAGTACAATCAAGAACAGCAGCAGATACATCACAGCAAGCATTAACAAAACTCATAGCGCGTGAACATACATACCTTGTGTTTCGGGGTAGACCACAGTTCTACCAGCTTTTGCCATTCATTGTCTGACAAGCCTTCCACCGGGGACTTGGCGCTAACTTCATTAGCTGCCACGTCGTTGAAGAAATCCTTCTTGATCAAGTGGCGTCTATTATTTGATACTTTCTTCAAGATGTCTTTGCAAGTCTTCTCAAGAGTCTCTTCAGTAGTGTCAATGTGAAAATTGGCCTACCAAAATAGGAAACAAGGCAATGGGACAGTCATATAATCATATTGCCAGGGGTATCCATAGCAAGAACATGAGATTCATGTTCAAAGTAGTTAGCTTACAGAAAATTTCCCAATGAAGTTCTTGACAATGTTGGGGTCCTTCTTGTACTCCTTAAAGTGAGGCAGCACCGGCAGTATAGATCTTGCAATATAGACACACTCTGATGCAAGCAATGCAGCCTGCATCGGCTTCTCTGGACGGTTCATCCCTTGAGCAATTTGGATGGTGACCTTCTCACCCAATCCCTTGGTTAACCGCTCTAGCCCTGTTCCCCTTCTCTTGTGTTTAACCAAAGCAGTTTCATCGGAAAATGTAAATATAGCAGAATGTCATATATACATGCATGCCATCGGTTAACAGAATACACTAGTAAGATGGCATGTTTTACAGACGGATACATCAACCAAATGTAGGAATGGCATAGGAGTGACTTGCCTCTATCAGAAGTATGTTGATTCTGTTCAGTAGAGCCAGCAACTGTCAATGACGACTGCTTTGTGACTTGCATAGTCCTTTCTCCATCCATGTTCCATGTGCTTCATTCATCCACATGCAGCGGGCCTTGTACATTGTTGCATAGCAAGCTTCCACCATCATTGTGCATTATCCTTTCTCCATCCATGTTCCCTGTGCTTCCTTCATCCACATGCAGCGGGCCTTGTACATTGTTGCATAGCAAGCTTCCACCATCATTGTGCATTGTCCTTTCTCCATCCATGTTCCATGTGTTTCCTTCATCCACATGCAGGTGCGGTGTGGTTTCTTCCATGCTGGTTGGATCCATCACCTTCTTCTGCCTTTTGAAGCGACAGTTGTCATCTTGATCTGGTCGGATATCAGCTAGCATTCTTTTAGTTCCTTCTAGATCTGGAGCCACCACCCTTCCAGGAGCCACTGCAGAAGATTGAGTTGAATCAAGTGTGCGTATCCGTGTGCTTGTCCTTCTGCTGCTTGCCTTCTTAACAGCACACTTTTTCCTTCTGGAAACCTTGGGTCCCTCATAGAAACAACAAAGACAATGGCATTAGATAATGAGTAAGAAAAGTGTTTGCACAGATTAAACAAAGAGCACACAAATTAAGCCCCCCTCCCCCTTCCCACTACCACACCCACCTTAACTTGCTTCTTCACTACGGTGTCATCACTTTCATCTTGACCAATCACTTCATCGTCCTTAGGACTGTACTCTGAGCTTGAGTCTTGAGTTATGGCAGATGTTGAATCATCGGTTGTAATTGCACTAGCTTCAGTAACAACATTGTTTGAATTCCTAATCATGGATACTAGTGCACCGATGCCAAGGGACTAGAATATACGATTGTTCCTCAACATTTGCTGAACCCTAATCTTCTCGTATTCTGTGGCAGGTGCTTCTTTTTGAAAGATAAAATTAGGTAACCATGAGTTTGATTTGGTTGAATTGCATTGAGAAGCAAGACAACGAAAACAAGTAAGTTGAATCTTTGAAACATGGTATTGAGTACAATTAATTCATTAGCAACTAATAAACAACCCCATTCTAGGCAATTTATCTATCCTATCATGTTTTATTTATCCTTATTCCTAGTACCTTAACAAGCACAAGAAAAAATATGACCATAGCTAGAAAAGGACATAATAGCATGCAATACAATGAAAAAAATATAACCATATATTACAAGAACAACATGTAATAAGCTAGAGATACATGGAAGCAAACATAGACAAGGTAGCAGGATAAGCATAAGGAACAAGGTTACTTACCAGCCAGCAGGTTCTTCTTTGACATCTTTGCCATTGATGATCTCAACCTGGGGTTTTGATCTGGTTAGTAAAAAATTATAACGAAAATAATTAGTTCACACGAAAATTTGATGTAACAGGAAATTAACTTCGTTCTTAGGAAATATAGCATTCTTTCTTAGCAAATATGATTTCATATCAGAGTTATTGTAAAACTAAACAACAGTAACATCAATGAGCCCTAAACTGAACAACAGTAGCATCAAGAATCAACATAAATAAGATAGGATTACAGGGCTAATTTCAGATAAATCAACAGGGGTAGCAAAAACCCTGTCCTGATTGGTGTCTGTTCTCCTAGAATCCTAGCATCAACCTAGAAGGAGGAGCTAGGGAGCTATGGAGATGGATCAAATCATGCAGGTGGGGATCAAATCATGCTATGGAGAAGAACCCTAAACCTAGAACAAGGAGCTAGCTAAGGGAGATGGACGGGAGAACTCACCGTCGACGAGTTTTAGACCGATGGTGTCGTGGTCGTCGTCATTCCTGTGGCGACTCCTGTCCCACCTCGTGCCGCTGTCGTCGTGGTTCCAGTCGCGCCTCCTGTCCCGCCTCCTGCCGCCGTCGTCGGGATAGTGGTGATGTGCGGTGGTGCGGTGCGGTGGGGAGAGGGTAGAGGGGATAGTGGTGCAGTGCGGTGGCGCGATGAGGTGGGGAGAGGTGGGGTGCGGTGTGCCTCCTCCATCGCCGTAGGGAGAGAGGTGGGGTGTGCGGTGTTGTGCGGTGGGGAGAGGGTAGAGGGAGAGGTGGTGCGGTGCGGTGGGGATAGGTGGTGCGGTGGTGCGGTGTGCCTCCTCCGTCGGCGTCGGGAGAGAGGTGGGGTGTGCGGAGAGGGGATTGGATCTGAGCGGTGGGGAGTCGTGCGGGGAATGAATTGGTCAGAGGCGGGGATTAGAATTGTCGGGGGCGGGAATTAATTGGTCGGGGTGGGAATTAATTGGTCGGAGGCGGGACAGGAGGTGCCGACAGGCGGGAATTAAGTTTGGAGACTAAATTTTGAGATGGTTTTCTATTTTCGGCCTCACATTTGAAACTTTGGAATAATAATAGGGTATTTATGAATTCAAACCAACTATTTCGGTTGCTATGTCACATAACATGAATAACTTTTCCATTTGTTTTGGATTTTTTCGAATTTCTATCACCTGTTTCTAGACCGGTTCGAAATCGCCGCGGTCACCGTCCGCGTCTCGGGGTTGAATCATGCTTCGTACACTCTGTTTACACAAAGAACCTATAATGTGTTATATTTGATCCACAAATAACCAAATTTTTTACACAAAGATGACGATGGAACCTATAATATGTTATATTTGATCCGGAAAATGTGTTCACATAAATGAGCTATCTCGTACGAAGATTCACGGCTTTCGGGTGAAATGACGGATGTTTTGGCCACATCCATGGCATAGTTTGTTTAAATGTGACCATATTCCACACAAATATGCATATTGGGACAACTAACAATGTTCACGAAGAAAGTTTTATTTTTCGTTGAATACAAATACCATTTTCCATTTCCGGAGTGTCAAAACTGGCTATTTTTGTGAAGCACATACACAAAATATGTTGCAAAAATGTACAAATTAAAATTATAAATACATTATGTCATATTTGATCTACAAATAACAAACTTACTACCTCTCAATAGCTCAAAATACACCTCCTTTGAAAAAGACAAATTTCTGCCGATTCAGCTGAAACCGGGCCAAATTTGAACTACAGGTGACTTGTAGTTTTCTATTTATTTTTTGAAAAAAAATCATTTTTAGGTAGCCAAGTACCTATTTCAACATAGATACACCAAGAGTTCATCAATATTCAACACCTAGGTACAAACGGTCATGTCCCCCGTTTTGACCGTTTTCCGAAACCGGCTTTGAAAATTAAAGAAAATTCAAAAAAATCGAAACGATGCAAGATCTTCGCGTGGTGCTGTTATATATTTCCTAGTATCCACCAAAATAATAAACTTGGAATACGACAATTTGGTGGAAAATGTGTTCACAGAAATGAGCTATCTCGTACGAAGATTCATAGCTTTCGGGTGAAATGACGGATGTTTTGGCCACATCCATGGCATAGTTTGTTCAAATATTACCATATTCCACACAAAGATGCATATTGGTACAACTAACAATGTTCACTAAGAAAGTTTTATTTTTAGTTGAATACAAATACCATTTTCCATTTCCGGAGTGTCAAAACTGGCTATTTTTGTGAAGCACATACACAAAATATGTTGAAAAATGTAAAAATTAAAATTCTAAATATATTATGTCATATTTGATATACAAATAACAAACTTACAACCTCTCAATATCTCAAAATACACCTCCTTTGAAAAAGACAAATTTCTGCCGATTCAGCTGAAACCGGGCCAAATTTGAACTACAGGTGACTTGTAGTTTTCTATTTATTTTTTGAAAAAAATCATTTTTAGGTAGCCAAGTACCTATTTCAACATAGATACACCAAGAGTTCATCAATATTCAACACCTAGGTACAAACGGTCATGTCCCCCGTTTTGACCGTTTTCTGAAACCGGCTTTGAAAATTAAAGAAAATTCAAAAAAATCGAAACGATGCAAGATCTTCGCGTGGTGCTGTTATATATTTCCTAGTATCCACCAAAATAATAAACTTGGAATACGACAATTTGGTGGAAAATGTGTTCACAGAAATGAGCTATCTCGTACGAAGATTCATAGCTTTCGGGTGAAATGACGGATGTTTTGGCCACATCCATGGCATAGTTTGTTCAAATATTACCATATTCCACACAAAGATGCATATTGGTACAACTAACAATGTTCACTAAGAAAGTTTTATTTTTAGTTGAATACAAATACCATTTTCCATTTCCGGAGTGTCAAAACTGGCTATTTTTGTGAAGCACATACACAAAATATGTTGAAAAATGTAAAAATTAAAATTCTAAATATATTATGTCATATTTGATATACAAATAACAAACTTAAAACCTCTCAATATCTCAAAATACACCTCCTTTGAAAAAGACAAATTTCTGCCGATTCAGCTGAAACTGGGCCAAATTTGAACTACAGGTGACTTGTATTTTTCTCTTTATTTTTTGAAAAAATCATTTTTAGGTAGCAAATTACCTATTTCAACATAGATACATCAAGATTTCATCAATATTCAACACCTAGGTACGAACGGTCATGTCCCCCGTTTTGACCGTTTTCCGAAACCGACTTTGAAAATTACAGAAAATTCAAAAAAACTCGAAACGATGCAAGATCTTCGCATGGTGTTGTTATATATGTCCTAGTATACACCAAAAATAATAAACTTGGAATATGACAATTTGGTGGAAAATGTGTTCACAGAAATGAGCTATCTCGTACGAAGATTAATGGCTTTCGGGGTGAAATGACGGATATTTTGGCCACATCCATGGCATAGTTTGTTTAAATGTGACCATATTCCACACAAAGATGCATATTGGTACAACTAAAAATGTTCACGAAGAAAGTTTTATTTTTCGTTGAATACAAATACCATTTTCCATTTCCGGAGTGTCGAAACTGGCTATTTTTGTGAAGCACATACAAAAAATATGTTGCAAAAATGTACAAATTAAAATTCTAAATATATTATGTCTTATTTGATCTACAAATAACAAACTTACTACCCCTCAATAGCTCAAAATACACCTCTTTTGAAAAAGACAAATTTCTGCCGATTCAGTTGAAACCGGGCCAAATTTGAACTACAGGTGACTTGTAGTTTTCCCTTTATTTTTTGAAAAAATCATTTTTAGGTAGCCAAGTACCTATTTCAACATAGATACACCAAGATTTCATCAAGATTCAACACCTAGGTACGAACGGTCATGTCCTCCGTTTTCCACTTCAGTTTCCTTTATACTCCACAAGTGTCTATGCTGGAACTTTTGCACAACTTGCCAACTTCCCTGCAAATAGGTGTCTGACACATAGAAAAACCTTTGTTGCTTGAGTTGTCAGAATAAAAGGATCATTCTTAAACCAAAACCTTGCAGTGTTGATGCTTCTGAAGTGTCCATCATCTCTCAATCCGGCGTTCCTCTTGACACCAAGATCAAACCAGTCACACCGAAATAAGACAACTGAACGGTCCATGCCTCCGTTGGAGTTGTACTTCAAATGAATGATGCTTCTGAGCTGACCATAGAAGTCAAAAGGCTCACCATCGTGATCTCCCTCGGTGACTATTCCAGTATTCTGTGTCTTTCTGTTTTTCTCGCGGTCAAGAGTGTGGTACCGGACACCGTCAACGATACATGCTGAATACACTCTTACTCGCTTATCCGGATCGCATGCCAAAGCAAAGAGATCATCACTGACCTTCTTCTCCTCATGCAACTTGCCAATCTGCACAAAATAAATCAGGGTGAATAACACACAAAAAGAAGATCGTGTCATAATGGATTCCATGGCTAAAGATCTCACATTATTCTTAAACCATTTAGCAAATCCCTTGGCAAGTCTTTTATCAACAGGGATGCGGCTTTCTTGCTTATTCAACTCTTCCTTGCAAATCCTGCAAACCCAAGGAAAGAGTAGTGAGTTAAAACATCTGGTGGGTGATAAAAGTTGGGTTCCTTCCAACTCAAGGAGAAAATATAACGAGTGAACAAAATATAACTTACTCTATATATGGTTGCACCTCAGCGCAACTGCTGAGCACAAACCACACCATCTTGTCATATTCATCATCAACCTCCAAGTACTTTGACCCTCCAATAAATTTCACACCATGATTGAAAACCGACACATCACCAATGTGCGAATCAGCCCTCTCACTATTTCTGCTTGGGTGATTCCATCTCGTTTCCACATCATCAAAGTACCTTGAACAAAATGTTAAGCACTCATCGACGACATAGGCTTCAGCAATCGAACCTTCAGGTCTCGCCGTGTTTCGCACAGAACGCTTACAAGTAAGCAGCCTTCTTTCGACTGGGAACATCCAGCCATATTGCACAGGGCCTCTAAGCATTGCTTCTTTTGGTAAATGCTCGGTCAAATGGACCATCATGGTGAAGAAGGCCAGAGGGAAGATCTTCTCAAGCTTGCAAAGAATTATTGGGATTTCCTTTTCAAGTCTTTTCAGCACGGATAACTTTACTGTTTTGCAACACAATTCTCTGAAGAAATTTCCCAGCTCAACAACTGCTTCATATATATCGTGATGCATGATTCCTCGGAGGGCGGCTGGCAAAATCCTTTGGAGAAGGATGTGACAATCATGAGTTTTCAGCCCATGGAGCTTGCATCCATCGGGGGAAACACACTTTGCTAGGTTAGCAGCATAACCATCGGGAAATCTCACGGCTCTGATGAACTCACAGAATGCACGTTTTTCTTCTTTACCCATTGTATACCATGCTGGTGGCATTTCAAATGAATCTTTGCCTTTAGTCCTTAGATGCAACTCTTCCCTTATGCCCATGTTTTCAAGATCAAGCCTGGAGTTCAAAGTGTCCTTTGTCTTTCCTTCAATGTTGAGGAATGTGCCAAGCAGATTATCACATATATTTTTCTCGATGTGCATTACATCGAGATTATTCCTCAATTTGAGATCAGGCCAGTATTCCAAGTCCCACAAACATGACCTTCGGTCCCAACATTGACCTTCCTCACGCTTTCTTTTCTTTACAAGCTTTCCCGGTCTGACATCTTTGACCTTTTCAAGTTGCTGCTTCAGCTCTTCTTTACTGAATTCTGCCGGCTGGTCACGGGTTTCAGTCTTACCATTAAACTATGTACTTCTTCGCCAACCATGGTTTTGAGGAAGAAAACGGCGATGCCCAATGAAGCAAATCTTGTTCCTTATCCTCATTGAGTAAGGGTTTTGTCACAATGCACACATGCCTGATAACCCGCCGTGATCCTCCCCGACAAAGTGTGCAGTGCTGGAAAATCATGGATGCACCATATGACTGCAGCACGCAGAGTGAACTTCTTGTCAGGAGTCAAGGCGTCGTACGTATTAGGTACACCATTCCAAAGATCGAGCAATTCTTCTACGAGAGGCTCCATAAAGACATTGAAATCCTTTCCTGGAGACTCTGGAAACGGTATAAGCAATGCCATCATAAAGTTGGACTGATCCACGCATGCCCATGGGGGCATGTTGTAGGGCACCATAAAAACTGGCCACATGCTATATGACGTGTTCTGGTTTCCGAACGGATTAAAGCCATCCATGGCAAGGCCGAGTCTTATGTTCCTTGGGTCTTCTGCAAACTTTGGATATTTCTCGTCAAAATCTTTCCATGCTTCTCCGTCTGCTGGATGGCTCAACTCATCTTCCACAGGCTGCCGCTTGAGCTTGTGGCATTGTACATCATCTGATGATTTCTCCGAGAGAAACATCCGCTTTAGCCTTGGTTTCAAAGGAAAGTGCCTCAAAACCTTCTGCGGTATCGATATTTTCCCATCGGCATCTTTCCACCTTGGGGCATTGCATTTGGGGCAGCTGTCACGCAGGGCATAATCCTTCCGAAACAAGACACAATTATTTGGGCAGACATGTATTGAAACATAACCTAGACCCAACTTGCGGATTATGCTCAAGGCTTCATCATAATTCTTGGGAACACCACTATTAGGGAATTGCAAGGTCAAAAGATTCAGTATTGCGTTGAATGCAGCATTGCTAATCCGGTAGTAAGACTTGATGTGGAGTAACTTCACGGTGAAGGTAAATCTTGAAAATTTCCCTCCTGCGACAGCTACACGCTTAGCCTCCTCTAATACCTCGGCAAATAGTGACTTTTGTCCATCAACATGGTCTTCAGAATTGTACAGATCCCTCAATAGGTCAGGAATTCTATCATCTTCATATCCATCCTCTTTCTCCAAACCATCATCATCTTGCAAAACATTTTCCATAAACTCAAAGTCATCATCACCACCATGGTGTGGCTCTTCATCATCTTCACCATGTTGAGGTTCTTGAAGAAAAGTTTCTCCATGGTGGACCCACCTATCATATGTGCTGGCCATCCCATTAAGAAGAAGATCATCTTCCACTCTACCTTGGGTCTGTTCTTTACGGTTCAAGCATCGACAACATGGACAAAGAATGGCAGCATCGTTGGCAAATCTTGCGCGAAAAAATTGCATGAAATCTTCCACTCCCTTGATATGTTCAGTGGAAAGCTTTCTAACCCCTTTTATAATCCAACTTCTGTCCATCTGCCAAAGACCACACAATTAATCTGTTACTTTATTCTAGCAAATTATAATGCATCACTACAAAATATAGCAGTAACAGAAGCATGCAAATCTATTGCTTTATTCTTCAGTTAACACATCAATAACATTTTTTTGATTTATTCAGTTATGTCACTTAAATCAATTACTCAAGAACAAAAAACCTAGCTATGCCATAAATCTCTAATTACTTAATTACACTAAATTACTTTCATCTATGCTTCTTGTTACATTTAAATTTCCTAATATTTAAGCAGTGTAGCAGGTGCAGGTGGGGGCTCTAGCTAGACCAGAGGGATCAAGAGAGAAAGAGCAGAGGATCAAGACCAGAGAGAGGAGAGGGGTGCATACCCTGCTGTTCTTCGAGCATGAGCAGAACCAGAGAGAGGAGGCCACCAGCAGGTCACAGAGAGAGGCCACCAGCAAGGCGTTCTTCAAGCGAGGGGTGCCACCAGCAGGGCGAGGCACTCCTGTCCTGGCGAGGTCAACCAGGGCAGCTCCTGCCCTTGGCTCTGCCTTTGCCGGCCGCCTCCGCCCCCGCCTGTAAGCACCGAGGCGCTCCGGCGTCGCCGCCGGTAGCCTCCCCCGCCGGTTGCCTCGCACGCCGCCGGTTGCCTCCACCGCCTCCGAACAGACAAGTTGGTGTCTCGATCTAAGATCCAGACAAGTTGCCTCGATCTAAGATTCAGACAACTTAACTCGCTCTTTAACTCGATCTAGAATTCAGATAAGATGAGAATAAAAGGATGCGACTCTGGATACATAACAGAATAGCGACTACACCTCAATGGTAACGTACATGCGAAGCAAGCAGCGCGGTCGGGGTTCGAGTCCCCGCGAGCGCTTATTTTTGCTGACTTAAAACTGAGCTAGGCGCTGGGCTGGGCTGGGTTGTGCGCTTGGGCTCGATGTGCCACACTTGTAATAGCAGTACAACCACGTGAGAAAAAAATAAGACCATGGCCCAGTTGCCAGACCAATCACAAAATCGTTACATCCACGTGTTAGTGGGCCCCACAAGTCAGTGCGTCCCCCCTGCTGAGGTGGCTGCCAAGTAATACAAAGCATCACAGCCAACAAACGCATGACCAATTAATTTGGTCTTAGTTAAGAAAAAAAAGAGTCATACACCAGGTATCATGTGCTATGACCATCTTGTTAAAGAAAATCATGACTTTTTTGGCAAAAAAAGTCATGTGTTTAGTCCCTCCCAAACATGTCATGACCAACAGATTAAAAATGGTCATGGATCTATGACTAGTTCATCCACGGTCATTAAAAAAGGGTCATGTATCAACATATTTCTTGTAGTGATTCCATCTACAACAATTTAATAGACTTTATAGACTTAGTACTCCCACACTTCTCCACACTAATCTGCACACGGGACGACGGCTATGGTTATATCAATGATGATAATCGTTAATATTGTAGCTATTCTTGTTCTTGTGAAACATTTAAGCTGGAAAGCAGAAATAAGAATGCCACTGCAACCTGAAATTAATTAAAATTTGTCCTAATCTGCAGCATAATATTGATCCCGATCCAACACATTTATCTGCAACTGATTGGTACGAATATCTTGTTTACCGGATCAAATAGGAAGAACTGGAGATGACTTCAAGTTCAGCAGCAGACAGGGAGTGAGGGACCTCAGACATGTTCGTAGGATACTATTGATCTTGTTCCTTCACCTTCTCCCTTCAACTACTGATGTTGTTTTCGATCATATTTCGCTCATGCATGAGAGCTTCAGGTTGTCATCACTTGACCAGTGTGTATGGAGAATTACCTCTTCTCATCATCATCGTCAGCCAGCCATGTACCACATGACTCAGCAGACCACCTTCTCCAGCCAGACCTTCAGCATCCCACCCCCAATGCCCTGCTATGCTGTTAGATCTAAAGCATCAAACACAAACCAGGAAGTACGCCGTTGACATGATAGAGAAAGTGGAGAAGACAGTCTAGCTGTATTAGTAGTGGTGCAGACATCTAACTTTGGTGCGGAACAATTGTAATAAAGCATGTTGCAATGGGGCAAGGTATTTAAAGGCACAAATGTCTGCTAGTATGCCTTTACCGGTGTACTGCGCATTGTTACAACTCATCCATCAATTACTATTGCATCTACTTCATGGAGGGGAGGAACAGTTATGAGAAGAAATATCTATCCGTTTATCTTCCAGTTTGTTGCATGAAAAGATAGTGGGGGAGATAAAGAGAAATGTGAGCTCCTTGTGACTTTTTTAAGAAAGCTTTGTGGAACGTGGTAGGCCATTCCTTTTTTCTGAGATGACACGTAAGTGTTGCATGCGAAGATAGATACACTAGGTGAAGATTGCTTAGTGGGTTATTTGGTGACATGTACCAATTAGATGGCTGCTGATGTGTACAGCTTGCATGTTGAGAGAAGTAGACTTAGTGGGTTGCTCCCATTTAGATATTATAGATTATAGATTTGGGTTAGCTTAGAGACATTACCCTTTATTGGAGGTAATTAAACTCATAATGACAACACAAAAGGAGACCTCAATAAATATTGCTAGATAATTTATTGTTTTTATTATTTGATTTAAATATTTCAACCGTGTTTCCTATAACGTGAGCTATAAACCATGTGGCTTGGCAGCCCCATCATGACCGCAAATATATAGTTATTGCTGTCAGAAAATGCAGTATATTCAGAGACAAGATAAACCGTCTAATGGATTTTCCCCTATTGTGTGTAATTTCTTCATTAGCTATATGTTAGTAGTCAGAGAAGGCAAAAATGTATTATGTAACATAAAAATGGTAGCTATGAGATGATATATAAAGTTGCACCCAGAACAAAGTAGATGTCATTGTTTCTAGGTTATATCTCTCAAAGCACACTTCATATTTGTCACATACAAATTATAAATGATGTGACATAGTTAACGGACCAGATTAGTGTGTATGACTGCTACATAGTACATAGTAATGGACTAATCTTGTTGCATTAAGCTTTTGACCAGCATTGCTAATTTTGTTGTTGCCTCCCTGTAAAGCATGGCCATACATTTTTCTCCTACGTTTTATTGGATGGTTAAAATATTACCCCTCCAGGATCCAAGTGGCATGTCATGGAAAATTTCATTTTGCGGCATGTCACATCTTAGTTTAGTACAACATGTATTTTTTGGGCATCCTGTTTTGACCTTTTCCTTCGGTTATATTTCGTCATAAAAGTATGAAGCATTCATATTTTCTACACCTGTAGAGCAGTTAGTTCATTTTTTCTATGCTTCTGGAGATTCCTTTAATCTGCGAAATGTATAAACTGGTACTATATAAATTCAAGATGGATGTCCCTATCTTGCATCTAAGAGACCTTCTTAGGGGAAATATATTGCAGAAGACATGCTAACTTTATTGTTTTAAAACATCCAAAGCATGAATTTGTTGTAATGATTATGTGTAGTTACTCTATTTCACTATCTGTTGTGAGTTTTTTTTTGTTATGACAGTGTACATCAATTCATACTGTGCAAATATTTCTACTCACATGATAAATATTTTTCTTTGTTTCTCAATATGGGCGGGCGCGGCAACGCGTGTCTCTATGGTCTAGTGGATTTTAAAGCAGGGTCAGGCCAGGAAGGGCCCGATAGTGGCTCGATTCAATGGTTTTCGTTGACCCACCTTCGCGTAGGTCAAAAATCGCCCGATTGTACACATGCGGGAAGAGCGGGAGACATCGGGTCGCTTCGAGAACAAGCGCAATAAATTCTCTCACCGCTCACTCATAGTCTCCTCTCTCTCATCTTTACGTTGGCGCTTGCTCTACCATTGGCAATGTCCACAACTCGAGATCGAGCGTGCTACCGAGCAAATACCATCCAGCTCATCATTACCAGGTACTATCCTATCAATTGCCTTCTCTCTCTCGAGATATCTACTGTTAGATGCTATCAGTTGAATGGATAATTAGCAGTAGGGTAATATTTTTCTTAGGTGATGTGGTCAGATTATTGCATTGTTTGCTTCCTGCTGTAACATGATACATATAGGTTAATGTTAGTAGTAGTAGAACATCCTACCTTCTAACAATATCAAGGATGATATAGTACCTATCAATTACATGTGTTGTTTGTTTTTCACTGATAGATCATTTATTGATTTATGTCAATTGATACTATTTGGTACCTAGAAATTGACATGTTCTGTTTTTATTTGTTCCTAACTATTCTATTTACTAGATAATATCCCGCGCGTTGCTGCGGAAATATATGATAAATCATGTCAACATGTGGAGGTCCAATTGAATTTTTTTTATTGACAACTATAGAGATTTTACATCTTTATCAAGCAATTATTACTCCAAAACATCATGTATAACAATGAGAAAATATACCAAAACAACAATATGAGGCATAAGTAAATCCTAGCAAATCATTTACATAACAACAATTAACCTATTTCAGTGGTGCTGCTCCCGTCGTTTGTCTAAATATGAGGGCAACTTAATCTCCGAGTGAAAAGTTGCGATTGCAAAATTATACCTAGGATGACAACATTGTTGGGCGCTAATATTATTGCAAACTTGTACACTAATAATTTATAGAAGATTATTTACAGTGACACTGGTTGAACAAAGTTATAAAGTCGGACCTTGGTTATTCACAATTGGTTGCACTACAAATAGAAATGGAAAAAAGAAAAATATTGCTCATTTGGTCTTTCCCCTTTGTTATTGCAAAAGGAATGAAAAAAAATTATGTAAATAAAATGTTGAATACATCCTACTATAGCATGGCGTGCTTTACTAACTACCGCATGTGAATACAGAAATAGAAAACATTGAAAAGAATGTTTCGCACTACAAAAGAAGTTGATCTTGAATTCCATTCACCTGTTGCATTCCAACAATAAGTTTAAAATGCAGACCTGCTATGAGACGGAGTTGTTACTTTCCTCATCAGCTGTAAAATTACAACGTCCATGTGATATCACACTTGTAGAGATGCATGATTTTGCAATACAAAGGAGAGGCCAACCCACTATGTGACTAATCTTATTTGAGGGAGAAAAGTGTATTTAAAAGTTGTCCACTATTTGAGAAAACAATAGCCGGGCTACATAATCAAGCAAAAACAAAAGGAGGGAATCAGATTTGGTACATATCGAAGTGAACGGACAAAAGGTACTCGAGTGCAGAAACAACCGGCAAACGACATGCCAATATCAAAAGATACCCTTCTTGCGATGATAACATGAGATATCAGTGGCAACTGGATTGACCTAACACGATTATTTTTACAAAGGAGATACGAAAAGGCTATCATGTTAGTTACTACTATGATCCACCAGAAAAATTGAAAACGAAGCTTTATGCAGGACAACAGCGGAGCATCTATAGGCCTGTGCAGCTGTGTGCCGTGGAATTATTGCTGCAAGTAAAAGAAAGCTCAAGACTACCAAGTATACCCTTTTATTTGGCTTCATACTGAACATTTGGAGGTGAGGTCAAAATTTCTTTACAGAAGGTAACCATAAAGAAAACATCTCGTTCAAGTTGATACATGCTAGGAAAATACTGAGAATACTTCCCTTATGTTTCTTTCCCTATAATTGCACCTGTGGAATTTGTGAAAACCCTAACCAAGCCAAACTGAAAAAGAAAAGGAGTTTCCGCATTTAAACAGAAAATACACAATAGACCCCAAAAGAAAAATAACAGCAAGATACATGACATGAAGGTCTACATTAATATTAATAGCTAGGAGGCAAAAAAACATTTAGAGGAGGAACATGAATTACGTAGCAAGCAAAATTGCTTGTGGTGAGAAGGGGTGGGAGAATCGGTACAGCCGTATTGAGATGATCTGACTTGTACTTGTACATGCAGATGCAGCTAGCAGTCGAACAGGTCAGGAGGACCATGGGTCATTTCGCCGGAGATGACACATGTAGTGTAGAGTACCTTTCATGGGCGCATGGGCCAATACAGATCGTCGACGGCGTCCTGATCGATGGAATCACTCTCGGCTCACTTCTCAACACGGCTAGTACAGATCGTCGACGGCGTCAGGATTGACGGCATCACTCTCAGCGCACTTTTCAACACGGCCAATACAGCTCGTCGACGGAGTCGACGGCATAACTCTCGGCGCAATACAGCACGGTTTGCGGCGTGAGCCCCCAAGAGCGAATGACCATATATAGCGAGATGATCGTGATTTGGCCACGCTGCAAGGTGCAGGTAGATGGGAGGCCTAACGCTCTCATCAATGGTTATTGAAAAAGGAATCTACAAAGACGTTTTGTCGATTTTATTCCTACAGAGATTATGTGGAAGACGAATGCAGTGTCCCATACGGAGAAGAAAAACCAAAGCGAAAGCCATAAAATCCACCTTAATGGGCTCAGAGGATGCTTTTGGTCCGTTTCTTAGCACTAATTAAACAGATCGCATGCACGGCAGGAAAAGTGGGTGTCCGTTCAGTGACCAAACGGGGTCAGAAAGGGGTCAGAAATAAATTGAAAATGAAGAAGAATGAGGTGGACCAATTACATGATTGCTGATGTGCATGCCTTGCATGTTGAGAGAAATTGACATAGTGGGTTGCTCCCATTTAGATATTTTAGATAACCTGTAGATGTTGTCCTTCCTTCATCGCAGTGCTGGACTGCTAGGACAAGAAGCTTGAACACACCAACAGAGAGTAGCTCATCCGAGTTCTTTTTTGATATTTGTGTGTATCAGAAAGCTGGATACTATATATTATTGTAATGTACCAACTTTGGCTGTATTGTGAAATATTCTACACTTATTTCCTCTATCTGAATTGAATTACCTGGTAGTTACTGAAATTGAGTTGGGGCCCTACAAAAAATGGACAACAGGATTATTATTGATTTATCTAAAATGTGTGAAATATAAATCATAATTGTACTGGGCTTTAAAAAGGCCATGGCCTGCACGAAATACACAGCAAAAAGGCCACGGTCCAGAACAAAAATCTCGAATGAAATGCACTACAAAAAGGCCATGGCCCAAGACAACAAGCCTGATTGAAATGGATTGCAAAAAGGAGACCCAGAAAATAAAAAGGCCATATAGACGTCCAAAATTGTGAAGGAAAAATAAATAAATAGGTCAGGCCCACATAGAAGGCTGAAATGGACCGGCCTTATTCTAATCCATGCCAGCTTTGCCACGTTGGATCTGACGTGGATGGCCCGGTTGCGAGCGACCAAAAGAATTGGTCATGGAGTTCACGACCTTTTATTTTGGCCGCAGAAGGTCACGTTGGATCATTGGTGACGCTTGTAACCCGACCAAATGATTTTGATCACAAAAATGTCGCAAATGATTGTATGTGACCATTCGGTGACCAATATGGAGAGTCACAAGATAGCATATTTCTTTTAGTGCGTCTGATTGGAAATATTTTACTTCACCACGTATGTTATCTTGATAAAATTCAGCAAGTGATGCAATCTTTCATTAGCTTTTTAGACGAGTTGGTGATTTATGTCAAGAGGAATAGAATGATAACTCCATTATTTAAAATATAAAAATTGCTCCCCTGCGTCACACCTCCTAAAAAAACTCGCATGTGTTGACCCGCACCCACAGACATAGTGCCACAAATTGTTGACCACCCACACACCCTCATGACTGCAATTGCTCAGAGAAGATAACTAGGTGCTAGAATAAACTCAAACAACCACAAAAGACCAAATGAAAAATTAAATCATAAACTAAAGAAAAGTTCAAATAGATAAAATATAGAACATGCAAAAAAACTAAGATAAAAGTCAACAATTATTAAGTTGAAAAAATATAAGAAGGGAGGGTGAAAACAAGGATAAGCAGTGATACAAGTGGGACGTCAGCCGTTCCCCGTGCAATATTTTTTTCACCCGTTACAACGCACATACATTTTTCCTAGTAATCTATGAAATCGGTTGTACCTCTGGCTCGTAGAACCTCATCGTTCTCATCCACTACTCCCTCCGTCCACGAATAAGTGTACATCTACTTTTACACTTAGTCAAACTTTTTAAAATTTGACCAAATTTATAAAAAATTGTAGCAATACAGATGACATCAAAATGATATATTTTAAAACTTCATACCGAGACAAATCTATTGATATTAATTTGATGTCATAAATGCTAGTACTTTTCTCGATAAAGTTAGTCAAAATTTAATAAATTTGACTGCCGAAAAAGGAAAACGTACACTTTATCGTGGACGGAGGGAGTACGTCTTTAACGAAATGTTCCACTTGATCCGTGTGGGTGGCCACAAAAATTTCAGCACCTCCTTCCACTTTTGCTCTTCTTTTGCCATAGTATCTGCACTTTCCCGAGTGGTTGGCTTGGAGCTACTGTCGCTAGAAACTTTCACAGAAAATCTCTTCAAATATGAATCTGGAAACATTACAAAACATGAGTACCTTGCTCATTCCTATAGCTGATGAGTCAGAATGCACATTTTGAAAACTTCAATCAATTTACTATAAATCTACAAAATTGTACCTCTGCTCTTTGTAGTTTCAGCTGCAGCCTATCCGTCTCCACACGAAATCGCCGCCGGGAAGCATGGTAGCCAGCCAGCTGTCGGCCGAAAAACCCTAGCTGCTTGGGGAGGGAGGAGCCGAGGAGGCGTGCTTGAGAGGGAGATTCGAGGCACCAAGTTCGACAAGAGATCGAAGGAGAGTCTAGGAGGCGAGACGGGGAGAGGAAGAACGCCGGTATGCGTCGCGACGGCGCGACCCACCTGCTGCCTGGTCGAAGGATGTGTTCCCAGGCAGGTGCGGTCGTGCGCTCAGCGCATGAGGCCACGAGGCCCTCCTGAGGCTCTCCGTACTCATGGCATCAAGGCTCAGGTTGTCCTAGCCAGCCAGAACGAGCCCAATTAACCTATGTTTCATCTGGTTTTTTTTTTCAGAAACGAACACAAAGTAGTAAAATATGTATATAACATGAAAATGCCTACATATAGTCGACCTTTTTTTTGCCAAAAATCAAGGTAGGTCGACTGCCCTACCTTGCTCTATGGGGTCCTCCGCCCCTGGCGCAAAGTGAATGTTCAGAAATGTGTACAATGTGTTCTCCTTTTGTTTTCATTGTTGATGGTAGTAGCGGCGAGGGACGATGTGAACAATTGAATTCTTTGACAATGTGAACAATTGCATGGGAGTCAAGTGCTCCACAAACAGCCGACGCGCACCGCCTCCTTTCATGACCTTTTTCACAAAAAAAGAAAAAAAGGAAAGAAAGAGCAACAACCAAGCCATGATTCCCAAAGAAGCACCCCGTAAGCAAAGATTGTCAACTGACATTCGCAATGCAAAAAAGTTACAGTTTACTAATTCTGTAATAGCCGGTACTCTATAATTCGATTTCACTTTTGCAAGGAGGCAATACAGTTTGTTGTTAGGGCAATGATCCATCCATCCTACTGGCACTCCATCTCTGCCTATATATGCCTAGTAGGTCAGGGGTTGAAATAGAACGAAGAAATACTCGTTGGTAGCATGACCTCTGCGTTACAAAGGCACACGCGCACGATTCATCGTGTACACGCTAAACGAAAATCATTCTACTATCAATCAGTAGACTAGCCGTCGTTGCGCATGCGAGACGCCGTCACCAACTCGTTCTCCGTGGTCGCCTCGGTGGAGCGGGAGAATTCCAATGTCTACCTTTTAGGGCCTCTTTGATTCATAGGATTGGAGTATCAATGGAATAGAAAAGGAATAGGAATGGGAAAGGATGGCATGTGCCAAACTTTCCTAGTTACTTGTGCATAGGATTCCAAAAATGAGGTGTGAGTACATTTTTGTTTCCTGTAAGTTTTGACTTGGATGTGTGATCCATAGGAAATTTTCCTCTAGTTTTCCATTGCACCATTCCCACAAATCAAAGGAGTGAACAGTGCCATCTAGGGAAAATTTACTAACCCTATACCTTTCCTCTACTTTTCCTCCAAATCAAAGAAGCCCTAAGCTGCAGGAACAGGAGAGCGGAATCGACGATTCTTGTAGCTAGGTTTCCCTGCCTGCGGAGTATACGATGATGAGATAAATGACGAATGTTTCAGCGTGACGTTTGGGTTCCTGGATAAGGAGACGTCGTCCTCTCGTCTTCCCGTAAAACATACTACAAGAAGATCTGTCGATCAGCAGGTACGCAATCACGGCGTGGAATTAGGAAAAAGAGCCGGCGGAGACCTTCGATAGGGCCGCTGTCAGAGCAATTCTAGCAGAGTAGCAGATATGCTAAAATTTCATAAGGCAAAAAAGTATCCCGTGACCACTAAGACGTTTTTAGTGTACGTGAGAGCATCTCCACGGGCACCCCCAAACGCCCCCAAAGCATAAACAGGTCCGGACCCCAAAAAAAAAATCGCCGCAGTGTCACCTCAAACGTGTCCATCTGCCAAATTTGTGTCCGGGTCCCCAGCCCACCTGTAAAACTTAGAGCCTGCCTAGGAGCGCCGGACATTGTCCGGTCATCCCACCCGACAGGCGGCCCCCGCATGTCAGTGAGACAAACCCGCACCGCGTGAGATAAGGCGTCGTGCAGGCGGCCGGTGCGCGTTAATGTCGCTCGCCAGTTCCCAATGCGACGGGACTCCGACCTGCAGCACGCCTTGCAGTTACACCGACGACACGACGCGATGCTTCCCATGCTGGCGGTGCGCCTTCCCTACGCGAGACATTTACGGCGTCGCCGCCCTTCGGCCAAGCATAAAAGGCGAAGCCTTTTGCCTCGTCGTGCACATCCTATCGTCTCCCCTCTCTCTCGCCTCGTCGTGCACATCCTCTCGCCTCCCCTCCCCTCGCCTCGCAGTGCACATCCTCTTGCCATCGACACCGTCTTCTGCGGCAGCACCATGGCCAACAACTAGGAGGCCTCTGGCTCCAAGATGACGAGCTGGCGCACCATCAACACGGATGGCGCCTAGGAGCTCTACCGGTATGGGCTCCTCGCCCCTCCGGACTGCCGCATCCCGAAGGAGTGGCACATCTCCGACGACGGTCTCGTCGTCCCACCGGTCCCCCGAACGGCGGAGCAAGTCCGCCAGCACATCACGAGGCGTCGCAGCTGGATGACGCCGGTAGAGCGCTACCTCCCCGAGAACGACGACGGCTAGCACAACTAGGGCCGCTGGATCGATTGCTTCGAGCAGTAGTGGCAGGCCGTCATCGACCTCGTCGACGGCCCAGACGTGCTCCTCTCGCGATGGAATGCCATCGGGCGCCGCCGCTGGTGGGATCAGACTGGCCACACCAGCGCGATTGAAGCCACGAGGCATCACGCCGCGATGGGCAACATCCTCCCGCTCCGGCTGTTGCCGTAGCCGCTACTTCCGCCGCGGCGCACCCCCATCATGCAGAGGCGGGGAGTCCCAGGCATCGTCAGCCACGACGTGCCACACCGCCGCACACCTCCCCGCCGGCACTCTCCACCTCGGGGTCGCCTTTTCCTCCGCCAACGGCAACCGGAGCTTCAGCCACGCGTCAGCGTCAAGGAGGAGCCATAGGTCAAGGAGGAGCCGCATGCCGACGACCTGTACAGCCTCCCGCAGCCGTTGCGCGACCTGATAGACGGTGACCGCCCCGGTCTCCTCGCTTCCATGGCCATGTCGGTGGCCACGTTGGAGCAGGAGGCGCCGAGTTGGCTGGCGACTATACAGTCCACCGCGGTGGATGCATCCGAGAGCCGCGGCGGTTCCAGCAGCGTGGCCACGGCCACCTCCAACACCCGAGTCAGCCCCTCCTGCAGCCACGCCGGCGCCTCCTCCAAGGGGAAATTCGTCGCGCTCGACGCCAGCGACGACGACGACGACTCGTTCGAATGGAGAGACGACGAGTAGGCTAGGGTTAGGGTAAGGTCTACGGCGGCGCATTTGCAATTTTATTCAAATTATGTAAAATATTTCTAAATTTGAATGAAATTGCAAATTTTAATTAAGACGACGTGCACAAGGTGTTTGTCCGACATGGCGTTCGCCCGGGATGCCCACAATGTGTTTGATTTAACGACTCTGCAAATGGTGGGTCCTGTTTGGAGTGTGTCGCTGCACCACGCACCCATCAAATTCGCGGACATGTGTCCGGCGCTCCCAAAGGGGGTCCAATTGGGCCGGTGCCGGACACATATTTGTCGGGTGCCGGTGGAGATGCTCTGAGGAGCTGGGGCAGAAGAAATACACTAAAAGGTTGAGGATAACTAGTTTTCAGCAAAAAAAATACCAACCGTGGTTTTAGTTTCCTTCGTTTTCCATACCTACTATTATAAAGGTTGAAGGAATCCTGCCTCTACAACGATTTGGGTCATCCTGACCACTGTCTAGCTGACGCGTCTGCAACGAAGCTTTCTTTTACCTTGACTAGTAAAATGCCCATGCGTTGCTACGGGGCATACAAATTTTAGCATTCTCGTCCACATAAATCATCATTATATATTGCATAAGCAAAGCATAATTTCCAATCAACTGTATTTAACATAACAGTGCAATGTCTTTCACACTTATTTTAAATAATCTCACCAAAATTAAGCACAAAAAACTACCCTCTGAAAACTAATAGTGTGCAACTACAATTTCAAAGATTTGAACCAATTTAGTAAATTTAATTATCATCCTAACTATAACAATACAATACTCAGGAAAAAATAATCATGTACTCAATAAATCTTATATATATTTACTAATTGGAGGCATAAATGAAAGCACCACGTTAATCCTCAACAACTAAGAAAATTAACCGTCGGATTTTCCCATTAGTTTTCTGTAGTCGTCGGATGAAATAGAAAAATAGTCTGCATATTCTTTCCCACGTGCAAGCCTTCTTAGCAACCTTATACATCAGCCTTGAAAAAAAAAATCACGGGATACAAAACGCACGTCTCTCTAGAGGACTCTATCGATCCCTTCAATCCTAATCTTGATATGTACACGCATCTGGATAATAGAACATTTTTTTTTACGACTACATTCATTGATTATAGAAGGAAAAGAGTTTGCTTACAGACTCGACGATGGATAGCTCTGCCCGAGAACAGGACGTTACGTTCAGGAGCAAAAGGAAGAAGACACACAACCTAAAAGAACCAAAAACTCAGCTTTACATGGGTGCTTGATCATGAGCAACAATCTAGAAAGCACCACTTTAATCCTCAACAACTAAGAAAATTAACCGTCGGATTTTCCCGTTAGTTTTCGGTAGTCGTCGGATGAAATAGACAAAGAGTCTGCATATTCTTTCCCACGTGCACACCTCCTTAGCAACCTTATACATCAGCCTTGAAAAAAAAAACTTCCACGAGATGCAAAACGCACGTCTCTCTAGAGGACTCTATCGATCCCTTCAATCCTAATCTTGATATGTACACGCATCTGGACAATAGAACATGTATTTTTTTACGACTGCATTCATTGATTATAGAAGGAAAAGAGTTTGCTTACAGACTCGACGATGGATAGCTCTGCCCGAGAACAGGACGTTCAGGAGCAAAAGGAAGAAGACACACACAACCTAAAAGAACCAAAAACGCAGCTTTACATGGGTGCTTGATCATGAGCAACAATCTAGTTATAGTAACTATAATAGGCATACTAGGTCTATGTGGATTGTTGTCCGTTTCCTTTTCCACATTCAATTTTTCACATGAGGGTTAGAGATGGCCACTAAGCTATCTAGTGTCAGGCACATAGTAACTTGTTTGAAACAGTTCTTGAAAACTCGGGTCATCTTTTATGCAGCTCATCTGCCAGGGAAAATATGTCCACCTGATCATCTGAACTAAAATTCAAAAAATAAGCTATCTCAGACAAAAAAGAAAACTAAGGAAGGAAGTGAAACCATATCTAACCTAACCTAATAATAATAAAGGCGTTAAGTCTTCCCTGGTTTGGTTTGGTTTGGTAGGTCATTAAAACATCCCCTAAAGTTAGACACAAATTACCCACTCTGCCACCGGTAAGCGAAAAAATATTTCGTCCATGGGTTTCTTTCGTTTGGCATGTTGGTTTGGTACGTTGTCCCTGACGTGTACGCCGCTCAAATCCGTTTCTCCCTACAATTCCCTTCGCTTCGTCCGTTGGTATGGCAATCTGGATGCGTTTCCTTGCTCAGCCATAGTTGCCTATCTCTACTATAAATTTCCTAGGTACGTCGCACATCGGGTTCGTTGTACTTCAAAACCCGAGCGAGGCATGCCTCGAAAAAAACCTTAGCAAAAAAAAATACCGCGCACATGTTCTTCGTTCGGCAAGAAAACAAAACTATCCGAAAAAAGGCCACGCATCTGGTGGTTCACTCCGCGGGGAAGTTCCTTCTGGACTACACCCGGCCTATTGCCGCCGGCCTCGCCACACGTGCACTGGTTTTGCGCGTCCTGCCAATGTACTTCCTCGCTGCAATGCCTCTGCTTCCACGCGTATCGGTAGAATCGGCCCTGAGCCCTGCCCGCGGTTATGGTGGCCAGCGATGATTTGAGGCGGCCAGGCCCAGGCTCTTCTAGCTCCTGCCCAATGTTGCCTGGAGGGGGCGATTTGACGCAGCCAACCCAAGCTCTTCTAGCTCATGTTCGATGTTGCCGGGAGGGATAATTTGATGCGGCAGGACCTCGGATCCGCCATTCCACACCAGTATGTGGTTCTTCCCATGCGGATAGTGTCGTCCTCCAGAAAAACTCGAGTCGATCTGCTCTGCCGCTGGTCCGCCATGGAAGTGTTTTTTGCTCACAATGTAGGAGTTCCTGCGGCTGGTCCGGTGTGGCTGTCTACATCTTCTCCACCATTAGCTGGCCTGGATGACGTGCTGGTCGAATTTGGGGCTGCAGAACGCGTCAAGGACAGAGGATTCCTCGCAAGCTACTGCTTGCCGGCTAGACTTGGTGGTGTTCATCACGCTCTACTACAAGCTACACTTCTCCAGCCCAGCCATCCTGGCAGGTGGTGCGCACCATGCTCGCCTGCAAGAAGCTCTTCTGGAGGAACCCCGTGCGTGTCAACAACGACGACTTCAGGCTGTGGCTCGAGTAGCTTTGTTGTGCGTAGACCCCTGGCAGCTGTATATGTCGTGCTTTTCATATGCCTGGCTATTCCGTTTCAAGTATTCAGTCTGGACTCACCTTACAACAAGTTGGTCTTGGAATTTGGACATGACGATTGATGAAGACGCATGGAGTATTTCTTTTTCCCCTTGTAAGGCTACAATTCAAGTTTCGAGTATTGATGATGTATATAAATGTCAGATTCTCTTCAGTTCAGATCATTGAGTAAAATCAGATATCATGGAAAGAACGTTGCAGGGAGTTGTGTATGATTTTCTCATGCAATTATCGAAACGAAGAGTTATTTCCTTACACTGGATAAGGACAATCTACCTCCAGGGATCAAAACTTTGTATGAAAATATCATGAGAGGAGAATGTGAGATGGAGGATATGGACTTTGGAGGAATAGCTCGGCATTTAGATGAAACATAGAAGAGATAGTCATCATCATCTCGACATTTATGTTTGCAAAATTTTCAAAGCAATGGAAAAAATATTTCCTGTGCCGATATGCCATGTATGATATCTTAAAATGGAACTTGATTTTTTTTAATGTTAGCCTAATTTATCACGATTTAAAGTATTGTTTATGTAATTATTTTCCTTTATAATTTGGTAAATTTTAACATGAATGAGTTAATTGTATTCTCAAGTTTTTCTGTATGATATTTTTGACTTCTACATAATTATTATGCTCACAAAGAAGATTGGAAATTAGGTATTGATTTTTTATTTACCTTTGAAAAGTATCGATGTAAAACTGAACGAAACCTGAAGGAATACCTAAAATATTTCAAATGATACAAACTAAAACAAATGTGAAATATAAAATATTTTGTTCTAGATTTATAAGTACATGTTAAGTAATTTTAGAACCGTTGCAACGCAAGGGCACTTTGCTTAGTATGAGAAAGTGTTCCGACACAAACGCCATCGATTCCCATCGCTAGAATCTTCCCTCGTTCCCAACCGTGTTCTCGACAACCTAGAGATGCCCCATCCAGCAATCGAAGCTCTACCCCATCCCCAAAACAGAGATGGAACCTATCAGACCTGCATCTCACATCGCCTTCCGACAGCTTTTCACCTGAGGGTGCCTCTCCAGTGGCGCCGCATCCACCCCATCGCCGACAAAACCGCCCCGCCGCCCTTTGCTCCGTCGCTGACCATCGGCCACGCTCCTCCCACGTTCCGCCGACCCACGGGTGCTCCGCCGCCACGCCATACCCTGCTCCACGCGCCGCCCGGACGAGCTCCGCGCACCGCCTCGAGTCCCAACCATCGGCGGCTCCCCTTCCAGGGCGCAACCCGCCGCATCATCAACGCGCGCCCTAACCTGATATCTTCCATGCGGCTGCCTGGTGGCCCTTACGGGCCATGGCGCGGCCGCAGTTGACCCCGACGAGCGTCCATCCCCAGGCCGCTGGTGCCTGCAGTGAATAAGGCTTAGCGCTGCGCGGGTGCCGATTTAGCCAGTCGTGGTGCCCAACTTGGTCTGCGTTGAGGTCACCTTGACCAATGCCCGCCCCCAAGCTGCTTGCTGGTGGGCACTTCGGACTTGCAGCGTTAGCAGCAGCAGCCATGGTACTCACGGTAATACTCGGTATATGCTGATTTGATTATATAATCATGGACCTCCAGCGAATCAATGCACTATGTATTGGATAGGTGCACCGCTGTTATGGTATTAGATAGAAAGTATGGATCGGGTGGGTACTTTTTTTTGGCCAAAGTAGTATGGATCTCTTGCAGTCTTTGCAGATCTGTCAATGTGTTGAATTTGACAATCTAGTACTGACAGCTGAGTTTTTCTTTTGTGTTTTGACTACCGGAATGATCTCAAATATTATTACTAGCGCAGTACCGAAATAGATTACATTCGGCATGTCGATGATATAAGCCACATCTCAGGCTGACCTAAGATATGCACTGCATGCCCTTGTGAGCTGGAAATTGAGGGCCTCCACCTTGGCAGGGACATGACGCAGAGAGTACATTCCTGGATCACATCGACTCCTATCACGAGTTACCGCATGTATGCTCGGCCATGTCTCATGATTTTTATCTCTCTTCCTCGAGCTCGCCGGCCCGGATCGAGCAGGCCTCGCTACCATTGCACTGGTGGCTAGAGACAGAGCTCCTCAGTCGTGGAGAAGTCCACGCTCCTTCTACCTCCACGGAGCTGCTCAGCGGAACGCCGCCAGAGCTTGGGGCGCCCCGCAGTTCGGATCATCCGGACACAGGACTCTGTCCCTTTTGTGAAGGCGTGGCGTCGACATAGCCTGTGCGAACGATGTCTGCCTGCTTGCCGCGATGGAGGTCGACGTTGATGCTCTGTTTCCTGGAGGGGTGAGCTGGTGGCCGGCGCCCTGTTGCGCGGGCCAGCGGACGAGGTGGATGCCAACTTCCTGGCGCCTTTTCTTTCTAGGCCGCCAGAGTTTCAGAGTCAATTGATCAAGCCGTATGTTAGAATCACATACAGATGTAGGCCAGTTCAGTTCCGCACACTAGAGTAGCAGACACGAATAAAATGTGAGCAAATTAATAGAGATGATCAGTAATGTGATTTATAGAGCAGTAGTGTGAGATCGATCTCTTTTGTTGCAAAAACGAGTCGTTCTTCTTTAGTAGTTTCCTATAAAGCTGCTTTCAGGGTGTTGCAAAACCAAATTGTAGATATTCGGTAGCCTCGTATGATGAGTGATGACGCTTTTACTGGTAATTAACCTTGTCAATTTGTCATGAACGTTACTAGGCTGGTAGGAACAAATCAATTTCAGTAAGAGGATTAACTCTGCTACTGTTCCTCATTTGTAAGGTATGTATGTGTTCAATCAAATATTCAATGTACCATTTTGCTATTCTTTCCAGGGAACTGTGACTTTAATTCTTCGCTTGATTTTGAGATGTTTTGTTGTGCTAAGATTCTGCGGAGATAGTGATTGAGTGACTTTCCAACCAATAGGACATTAAGGCTGTATTGAGAGCGGGTGGGTGATATGCATTATGTGAAATCTCATTCACTGATGATCTGGTTTGCCTAATTGGTCTAAGTTTCATCTGTTGGCAATAATGGTGGACTGCGAGTTGATTGTCAATTTTTTTAGTGAATAAGTGGCAAAACGGATGGCCCGAAAACAGGGAAGACGGAAAAACAAATGGTTAAAAGAGAAAGCATATCCACATCATGTTAGGTTTATAACTTTAGATGCATCTATATACAGTGCGAATTAGAGAGACGATGCAAACCGAATAGGAACTTATCTCAAAGAGGAGAACTGAGGCTAGGTTGTGCATGTCAATTCATTTTGGGTCAGCTACATGAGACTGCAACATGCTAATATAGACATCAATCTGCCACCAAACCAATTTATTGTTCAGGTATATAAATTTGTCCACCCGTAGCAACGCACGGGCAAATTTGCTAGTAAATTAGAATATATTTATTTAGATATACTCCCTCCAATCCAAAATAAGTGTACCTGGCACATGGACTTTGAGCACAACCATTGAAGATAAAGACAGGAAGATGATCTAGTTAAGAACAACTTGTTAGTCATTCCTCCATCTATGTTGTTCAGTCAAACTAAAATACGTGAAAAAAAATTCAATAGGTGTTTTCAATCTTACTGGACTGAACACTCTTAATAATTCCAATTTTATGTGTCCCTGTCTACCTTAATTTCCTTGCCCTTGCACATTTAACAAAGAGGCATATCTATAATAACTAAGTAAATCATCCCCGCTAACTATTTCTCTCAACATGCAGCTATGCCACCTCAGCAGGCCCACCCATCTCTCCACTAACTTGCGGCTATACCATATCATTTTCTTTATTTCTTTTACATCCTTAAAAGAGATAAATGTCTGTAGGTTTTCAGCCTGGAACTAAGATCAACGTCCATGTATGTAAAGCCCATTCCTTAGCTGGCTGAAAAGATCAAGGTATGTGGCTACAAAGCCCATTCTTTAGGCAGCTCCAAGCCCATCATTTAGCCGATTCCTTAGCCCAGCACAAATGCATGCTCATCTTCCCATCGACATAGCACCACAATGCTGTAAATCAATGTCCACTGACGGTTAAGCTTCACAAAAATCAAATCCAGCTTAATTGTCTTTGCCCTGTGTCTTTTCTCCTTCTCATTCCGATTTACAACCTGTTGTCTTCTCCGCTCCTTTTATAACTGCAACATCAAGCCATGTATCTACTCACGTAGATTAGTGGTACACCTTGCTTCCACAGGCGCAACCGGACGGCGCTGATTCCGTCCGCACTTTCCCAGCTCATGTGGGCATCGCTAATGCCTAACGCTGTTGCGATCAAGATGATGTCCCTCTCTCTGGAGCTCCGGTGTTGTTGAGCAGATTCCCGCGCCGGCGCGAGCCAGCCGTCCCATTGGCATAGCAGAGGACGATGGACAAGGGGCCCGTCTGATTCTATCTACCATCACCACAAGTTCCAAATATCTCTCCCATGTCTGCTTTGATGCCCTCTAAGTACTCATCTCCTTTAATTTCTTTGCAGCATTGATTCGGCTTAAAAGAGATTAGTACCTTCAAACAATGCAAAAGCTGGCAATAAATTAATTTGATGGTACACAAATTTTACCTACCATGCCTTTTCCCCTAATATCTATGTATCCATTGTGTGATTGCTTTGAAGTTTCATGCGGATTTTGCACTCTGTGCATTGTAGCTATCAAGATTCCATCGATATAAGGATCTAAAGTTCTAAATCCATTAATTGTACCTTAGTTGTACACCATATCAGTTTTCATCTTGCTTAAACATAATTAATCAGGAACTGCACGCAAGTCCAGCATAATCATATGCCCTGCAATGAGTTGAGGTGTATTAGCAAGGTGACTGGCGACCACGACACCATCGCATAGCCCATGCATGTCAGCTTGCCCTTTAGGCGAAATATCTTTACTCTCTTTTGTCTCAGGTAAATTGTGCCTGTCTCTGTACGATTATATTATGCCAATTAGATGAAGAAATGATTTAATCAAATTAAGGAAATGGCTTATTTGACTTATTATAACTCAAGTATGGCGTGTATTCTTGCAGTATTAATATTTTTGCATTATTTGGAAGCAGATATATGTAGCATTGAGCAACATAAGAGGAAATAAGGGCACACAAGTAGCAGCCAATCCTTTCATCCTTCGGATTTTTTGCTGGTAATATTTCAGTAATATGTGAAATTCGAACCAATTTGTAAGACATGGTAATTTTTTCATATGAGGGATCGCGGCAGTGTGCAAGCTATCAAATCTGCCTGTTAAGTGTTGTCGGTTCTACTCCAATATCCACGAGTTGAAGTTGTGCACAAAACAAAGATGTAATTTAATTATTTTAGAATGTATCGATTTTACTATCCGACGTAGCCGGTGCTTCGGCTGTTATTTCTGTAGTCAGTATTATGTCTTGCATACTATCAAATGTAGAACAAACATAAGTTAAATTATTCTAATCTTGGATAGGATTATCTTGCAGGTATATGTCATTTTTCTTATTATACAGCTAGAGGGAATATTTGAGAAATCATATATCAGCTACTTAGTTTTCTCAAATGCAATTTTAAAAAATCCTCTATTGCTTGGCATTTGCTTCTGACTAATGGTTAATACACTATTGGTTGTTGCATAGATTTCCGCGGCAACGCGCGGGGTATCGTCTAGTGCTACTAAATTGCACAATAAAGGAGATCGCATGTAGTATTTACTCACAACATCTCATTTTCCGAGAATGCTATTCCAATACTCACTTCCTTGTAGGTATCTAGAAAGTAACAGTCCAAGGAAATTTTCAATTAATTAGGCTGGTCACAATGGACAGTAACTAAGTAGTAACATCAGTGTCACGTAGGTAAAAAATCTGATGTGGCAAGCATTTAACGAGGAGAGAGGAGGTTGTGGTAACATAGCCCGTAACATCACATTTTCCAAGATAATATGAATCTACAACCTTATAAATACACTTTTGCATGACACCACATTTTTGTCACTACCCACTATAGAGGTAGTAACATAGTCTAGAAAAGTGTATATGTTACTAGTGCATGTCACTCCCCATTGCGACTAGCCTTAGCAAACATTAGATTAAAGAACTAACCTTTGTAAGAACATAACGCTGGAGAATACCCCCAAAACACTAATGTTCATCAGAAGGTCCCTTCCAATCTCTTGATCCAATATGAAGTCTCAAGAAAGCCCATGCTTGTAATCAAATGGATACACCTTGAAGAAACACTTACGGATACAATTTAGAGGAGTATCTAACTCTATTTTTTTACTATGATTTTTTTTATATCAAATAGAAATTCCAAAAAATATCAACCTTGTTTCCACCCCTGCACCATCTTATACCTGAAGCCAAGTAGATGTACACATAAGAAAGTTGGAGGCCATGTACTCTTAATGTAAGGTCTGATAAGTCAATCAGATTACAGATACACGAGTAGTAAGTGAAGGCTTCTATGTAGATGAAAATTTCCCCCTTCGCTAACTTCAAAGCTAGATCAAATAAAAGAAAAATTAATTCCTTCGTAAAATTAGAAGCAAGGTATACAAAAATGAGGCCTTGCACTATATACAGGGTAGGCAAAAGAAGTACAGAACACAGTCAAAGGAATTGACAAGTTACAACAACGACATCACATTGCCATGTCAAAGCAGGAAACTGACTCATTTATAGGCTGACACTATATAGTGAGGATACCATCTAAACAAGGGGTACACTAGCTCCGACGGTCCGGCGCCGCGGCCGCGATACACTAGCTCCGACAGCATCTTGGCCAGCTTCCCAGCACGTTCGGCAAAAAGTTTGAGTGCTACCTTATTGCCTCGGTCGTCTCTGGGAGGCACCGAGTATGTACTCTCCAAATCGCCTTGGACATTGTTAGCCAAAGCAAACTGGATCGCCGTCTTCGCGCCACATTCGGTCTGAGAAAGGGTGTAGTCGCGAAGAGGATCTCCCTTGCCAAGGAAGTCTTGGATGAGGCCCTCCGGAGTCGAAGGAACGGGCTTCCCCACGAACAATCGCTGGTGCAACATGAACAACACTTGCGAAGCGTCGCGGATGACAGAGGCAGCCTTCATCCCATGCCCTTGTAGATGGTTGCAGACGTCCATTACAACATCGACCCTAACTTGGCCCGGAATCGCCAAAGCAACTCCAAGCGCGTCTATGACAAATCAAAGAGATCACGAGAAAGAAAGCAACTCGAAAAATACAACAAAGTTTGGCGAGTAAGGTAACAGACAGGGCCTTAGCCACCGGACGAAGAGCATCAGTCAACTCATTATCACGAGTCGTGCATGCCTCCTCCAGCTTCTTAAGGGCCTCCTGGGACTTCGTGAGTCGATCGGCAGCATCCTTTCGAGTGGATTCCAGCTCCTTCTCGAGGTCCTTGACCCGCTCATAAGCTCCAGCTTTCTCGGTATTAGTGTGGGTGGCCTCATCTAGAAAACGGGGCGAAACACGCTAAGGAAAAGAAGAAGAAAAGGGACTCTACTCACGAAACATCAGAAAATTTACCTCTCGAAGATCTTGGAGAATCTAGTCGCGCTCCTGATGAAGAGCGACGCATTCCGCCTCAGCGACTACGAGATGACACCCAAACATGGCTAAGGAATCAAAGACATCCTACAAGAAGAAAGAGTTAAAATCAGTAAAATGCTGCTTGAGTCCATACTCGACTTTAAACAATCGACTATAGACTCGGGTCCTACTCCCACCGGGAGCACTGTCGTGCACCCGATAAAAACAGAAGTTGGACGAAAAAGAACAGAAAGTTACCTGAGTCTGTAGCCGACTATAAACAGTCGCCTACATACTCGGGGGCTACTCCCATCGGGAGCACTGCCGTGCACCCAACAAAGAAGAAGAAAAAAAATGAACTACTCAAGGAAATATTTTACCTTGCCATTTGGGGTCGACAAAGGATCGGGCGAACTGCCCAAAACCTCCTTGCTCGCAGACGCCCTGACATCCCTCGATTGTTCAGCCGCGAAGCTAGGCATCACGTATTCGGAAGCGGCGGCGGATGCCTTTGCGGGACTAGGAGGCCGCCGAAGAGGACTCAAAGCTTTAGCAGGCTCCTTGGAAGCTCATTTTTGCTTGGCATATTGGGCCGAAGGCGCGAACAAAAAGTCTGAATAGATGTTAAGGAAAAACAAAAGGTGTCTCGAAACATAGAAGTCAAGGATCCTGAAGGGTTCGTTGCATAGAAAACAAAAAAAATTCCTACGCGATAGACACCCGAAGGGCCAAGATCTAATCTAGAAGATGTAAGCAGCGGGGATAAAGAGAGTCTTAAGGAGAACATACCCTCGAAGACACAAAGCGTTACGAGATCAAATCTCGTTGGTGATGTAGTCGTACTCACATCGATCTCAAGATCGCGAAGATGAGCGCTGCAATCCGGCAGCGCTTCCATACTCGGTCACACGTACAGCTCGATGACGACCTCCGTTCCCTCGATCCAGTGGGGCAGCGGAAGTAGAGGATCCCTTGGAAACCAGCAGCACGACGGCATGGTGTGGTGGAGAAAACTTTGTTCAGGGCTTCGCCAAGCGCATGAACATGAGGTGGATCAGCGGGAGGATGGAGATGGAGATGAGACCAAGTTGTGTGTGGAGAGAGAGGTCCAACCCCTCTTTATATAGGAGGGGGAGACAGGCATGAAATTTTGGTGCCTCCACCTCTCCCCTCATCATGTGGGTGGAATCTCCACTCAACCCACTCATTCTCTCATAAATTCCCACTCAAAATTCCAAGGGTTTTCTTTTAATAAATAAATAAATTATTTCTTTATATAATATTTGTTAATCCTATTAACAAACATTAACACTTACCCCCGTGATTTGTTAATCAAACATTAACATATACCACCTTGAAATATTTCAATATTCCCCGAAACAATTTCGATGTTGTCCAAACTTCTCTCCGATATTTCGTATCCACTCAATCTTGTCATCGAACCTTAAGTGTGTAACCCTACGGTTCGTGAATAATGTAGAAATGATCGAGACACCTCTTCGGTCAATAGTCAACAACGGGACATGGAGATCTGTAATGACTCCTACACATTCAACGATGAGTCTAGTGATTGTGTGAACCATAAACGTCGTAACCAATTCCCTTTGTCTCGCGATATTTTACTTGTCTGAGATCCGATCATTGGAATCAACCATACCTAGTTCAATCTCGTTACTGACAAGTACTCTTTTACTCGTTCCGTGATATGACATCCTTGTGACCTAGTCACGTGCTTGCAAGCGGTGTCGATGTGATATCACCGAGAGGGCCCAGAGTATATCTCTCAGTTATTGGGATGGATGATACGTCCATTTTGCATCACTATTTTATATCATTATTTTCTGTTATTCATCGATATATTTCATGTTATGATGCATCCCTTATGTTATTTTATCTTATTTTGCATGTTTCATAATATTTGGAGAATAAACACTGGGACCAGAAATATGATGGGAAAAAGCACCGTCGAGATACCATATTTCATAAGATCAGAAGAAGAAGGGGACACCGGGGGTGTCTTAGAAGTTCAGAGGAGGAGTCCAGCCAGAAGGGGAGACAGAGGCCCACCTCTGGGGGATATCTTTTGCGTACTTGGCCCCCAGGGAACCCTAAGCCTCGTACCATCATCGAAGAATTATTCCGCCGCCTCGGGGCGAAAAACACACGAGAGAGAAAAGCTCTCTGTCATCATCGCCGTCATCACTCCGGGCATCATCAAGATCGTCATCATCATCATCACCACCACCAGCACCATCACCCTCATCATCCACTATCATCCCGCTGTAACAATTAGGGGCCTCTATCGTTGTTTTACATTAGATCTCTCTCCCGGTGTGGGTTACTTGTTAGTAGTTGATGCTTGTGAGATTCATCGGTGTTTGCACTTTGTGACCAAATTGTTATCATCCATTATATCACCTCTGATTATGATCCATATGATGTCTTGTGAGTAGTTCGTGTTGTTCTTGAGGACATGGGAGAAGTCAAGTTGTTAGTAGTGAAGTAATGTTGAGTAATATTAAATGGTTTGATATTTAAGTTGTGGTTTTATTCTTCTAGTGGTGTCATGTGAACGTCGACTACATGATACTTCACCATTAATGGGCCTAGGGGAATGCATCGTGTATTTGGCTACTAATTGTGGGGTTGCCGGAGTGACAGAAACCTAAACCCCGGTTAGGAAACCGTTACACGAGGGAGCGTAGGATCCCAGAGTTTAAAGCTGTGGTTAAATTTATTTCTTAATTACTTTCTTGTAGTTGAGGATGCTTGCAAGGGGTATAATCACAAGTATGTATTAGTCTTGGATGGGATGACATTAGCATAGGTTCACACACTCAACACCTATCAGAACACTAAAGATTATTCAGTGGCATAAAACAAAAACACTTGACACAAACCTCCCGTGTGTCCTCGAGAACGTTTGTTAATCATAAGTAAACCCACCGGATTGTCCTTTGTTGAAGAAAGGATTAGGCCACTTGCTGCAATTATTATTACTGCACTTTATTTACTCGTACTTTATTTATCTGCAATATTAAAAACCCCTACAAATTTATCTTTCAATATTTTGAGTTATTCCTTCATTGAAACTGCTTGTCAACACCTTCTGCTCCTTGTTGGGTTCGACACTCTTATTTATCGAAAGTACTACGATACACCCCTATACTTGTGGGTCATCAATGGACAAATCCCACTCTTGATCCATGAGCCTCAACTAATACTTTTCGAATACCCAACGACACCTTTATAGTCACCCTGTTACGGTATGACGTTTGATGACATCAAAGCAATCTTTCGGTGTTAGTGATTGACATGATCTCATGATCTAAGGATTAGAGTTACTTCGGATGTGTGATATAACAATGTAACTTAATGACTTGATCGCATTTCTATATTCACTTTGGGTCTATGTTCATCACATCATTCTTCTAATGACATGACCCCGTTATTAACAACATCCAATGTTCATGATCAGGAAACCTTGATCATCTATTAATCAACGAGCTAGTTAAAAGAGAGGCTTTACTAGGAACCATTGTTTGTTTATTAAACACACATGTATCAACGTTTCTGGTTAATACAATTCTAGCATGAGAAATAAACATTTATCATAAACAGGGAATAAGATAATAACCACTTTATTATTGTCCCTCGGGCATATTCCCTTCATTCTCCCACTTGCACTAGAATCAATAATCTAGTCTGTAAGCACTTAACACATATGACGTTACAGTGTTATTACCATGCATCGCACGTGGTAAACATCATCAAAAGATCTGACATGTTCAGGTCCTATTGTATTTGCATGTTCTTTGCGTCTACACGCATCACTCATTCTCTAAGGAGATGGGTTTGTATATATTTGGTCAACCGGTGAGACCTTAATTCCTCAGCTTAAACTAATGTTACTAACATTGTTAAAATGTAGCTTCATAGTGTCAGCATTCTTGGAAATTCACCAAGTTCAGTAAAGAACTCCTTGACACAAAATACTCCTATTATTTGTTATCAACACAACGATATACTTAGCCTTTGTTGTAGTATCCGTCACAATACTTTAATTTCTAAACTCTTTCAAATCCAGCATAGAACTTTCTTCCACCCTATTGTGCTACCCTTCATCACATATTTTAATTGAGATAAAATTATTTGAATAGATGACAAGACTATTAGTTTAACATATTACAACGAATATTTTGTCATTACTACATAGGAAAACATATCCTTAGCATATCTAAAATGGCATGAGGATATCCCCCACTGTTGTCTAATCATCATATGAATTATCCTGCTATAACATTTTATAGCATAGGACTCATCTGGTTGTGTACATAGCACAGAACACATGACTTAGAAATCTCAATTTCAATGATGCTCATCATGTGTGAAAACACTTGAATATTGCTCAATACTTTTCCATGTGGCAAGAACTCCCTCTTGTCATTTCGATATTGACTTACTTCAATATTTTATCTATGTAATTTGGCTCAACCATATCAGGCGCTTCAATCCATCTCTTATGGATATTGATGCCCAATATCTTCTAAGCCTTTCATCAATATGAAAATCTTAACTGTGTTAATTTAAAATACATATTTTCCAATCAACCATATGTCATCTACATAAAGTATTAGAAATATGTCATAGCGCTCCCACTTAATTTCTTGTAACTCTACAAGCATCTTTATCGTTCATGATGGAATCAAACTCTTTTGATAACTTCATTAAGGTAAAGATTCCAACTTCGTTATGCTCACTTCAACCATTGAAGTGTTCATACCTTTCCCGCAACCTTTTGAATTTTACAAATCTCTCATACTGTGTCAAGTACACATCCTCGATCAAACTTCCTTGAAAGGAAAGTTGGTTTTTGTTATTCAACTGCCATATCATAATATGTAACTTTTTCTAGAACTATCCGCAAAGACTAAAGCATCACTACGGAAGATCAAAATCTTGCAGTAGTCAACTCTTTGAACTTCGCCAAAAACATCTTTTAGACAAGCACAACTTTCAAAGGATGTAAATATCCATGTCTTTGTTGCTATATAGACCCGTTTACTATCGTTAGGCATCATGCCTATCGAGAGGACTACCAAGTCACATACTTGATATTCATACAGGGATACTATCGCGGATATAATGACTCATAGCCAGCTTTACGAAGTCAGGGCCCGTCATTTGCTTCCTTTATAAGGTCCAGGTCCTTTGTTGTCAAAACAACACTTCACACTCAAACCACAAGTTGGTCTAAGTACAAAGTTTTAGGACTTTTGTGGTTCAGTTCGCAAACTCATTCGAAGTATCTACAATACATGTAGTGTCTTCTACTTAGTCAAAATAGGAAACCATAGAACAAGTTCTAGTGTTGCGCTACTCTTGACATGATAACGAAGATTCTCTAATCTCGTCAAGTTTGTACTGTCCTCCCACTCACTTGTTTTGCAAGAACTACTTTCTTGAGAAATCAACCTTTTCTGACAAACAACATTTGTCTTTTGGTTCGGTGATAGGAGAAATACCCAATGGATTCGTTGGGATAACCTTATAAACATATATTTATCCTATTTTGGTTGTAAACATTTTACACATGCTATGCATAGCAAAACTTAAGAAAAAGACAATTCGAGTCACTACCCAAACCATAACTTGTATGGTGTCAATTTCAACGGATCATGATGGTGCTCTTTTCAGTGTAAAAGTGGTTGTCTCTAATGTATAAACTACAAAATTATAATGGCATTTTTATATATCTTAACATGTCAGACAAGGTTTGATTTTGTCTCTCGAAAACTCCAAACTAATGTGGGGTTATTTGAGTAGTATAAGTTGTAGAACAATTCTACAACTCCTCAGATGTTTTGCTAAACTTGTAACTCAAACTTTATCCTTTATGATCCGATCATAAATATTTGATTATCTTGTTATGATGATTTTTACTTTATACTAACAATAGTTTGAACCAATTCAAAAAATGTCAAACTCCGTTCTCTTTAAATAGATATACTCATATATCTACTTAAATCATCGACGGAATTTTATGAAGGAAAAAATCAATCCGGCAGACACGACTACACATAATGGACTATATACATCAATGTGTATAATCTCCACTAAATTAGTCTTCCATTCTACTTTGGTCTATGAATGGAATTTTAGTCATCTTTTGGAAGAGGTCTCACAAGTGTATATTTCTTTAAAACAAAATGACTCCGGAAGTCCATTAATATTGAGTTCCTTCATGCTTTCCTTTCCGATATGAACTAAAATGGTGGTGTCACAATTGAAGTGAAATTCTTTTACATCTTGCAACGTTTAGCATTTAGTTTTATAGATGTTTACTTTACCAACATGATTTATATTAACTCATCCATAAATTATGGAATATGGTCATAGTTTGAACAATCTCATTTGTTCTCACAAAAGATCAGAACAAAATAACAACTTATTAAGTTCTTAAAATAAATCTTGAATGTTTGGTTTGATATGACAATGAACACAACAACACTTTATTTCTGTTCTTGTCATAATCGATTCCACGTCTACTACTAGTTCCTTTTAGGCCCTTGTATTTCTTATATTGCGTTGCTTTGTATGACAACTCATACCAACCAATCTGGTATCAAAATACCCAAAAATACCTTCTTAACTAGTAATACATCTATAACTTGTATATCAAGTATATACTCCTGAGCTGGACTTTTCCAGTTATCTTGTTTTCTGCCATATACCTTTTTGTAATTCTATTTTCAATATTCCCTTTTATTTACAGAAGAATCATTCAACATCAAACAATGCTAGTCGTACTAGCTCATTTTACTTGGCGTGTTAGTCATATACTATCACCCGTTGGGTCATACTTTGAATTTGATTGTTTTACTAATATCACCATATTAATAGCATTCTTCCATATTCCACTCTTAGCAATCTCCAAGTAAGGTAAACGATTTTACCTATACTTTCAATCCAACCCATCATAACAATTTTATGATAAAGCTATTATAGCTCGAAGGAAGGAATTTAGAGGATAATTTTTAGCGCCCAACTTCTTGGATTATTCAAACGCCTAGCGTCTTCAATCATTGCATATATTCAAATAATATAAGCATATATTGTCACGCTAAATTATACTCAGTCATGTTGCCACAAATAAGTTTCTAGATATCAATATATCTTTCACTTGATTGTTTACGAAAACAATTCTTTTCGGTTCCTAAATCACCTTGATCAACAAAACATTCTTTTGAAGATAAAGTAATATGGAAGAAAACATGACTCTGGATTCTAAGTAGGAATAATTTGCTCTCTAGATCAATCAATCATTAATCATATGGAGATAGGTAGGAAATACCGAAAATCTACAATAGGAATCAATATTAAATTTCATTAATACGGTACTATTCTTAAATGGTTTTTACTAGATCATAACAGTTATATCTCAATTAACAATCTAAGTGTAAGGTAGTTTGAGGATGCCAATAAATACTACAATTTGTGCAAATTCACTTTGATTGGTTGTTCATGATAAATAAGTTCAAATTAATTCAAAATTACTACGTGAACTCCCACTTAAAAACAACATCCCTCTAGTCGTTTTAGTTATTACACGAACCAAATTCACTACACCAAAACCAATCATCACGTGAGATGATGTAGGTGCAAAGGTGAACGTCGACATGTTCATCATATCATCCATATGACTCATGCTTTACTTTTCGGTTAAGTGTTCCGAGGACATGTTTGTACATGCTAGGCTCGTCAAGTAGAACCGTAGTATTGCGTGTGTTCCGAGGCCATGCCTGTACATGCTAGGCTCGTCAGCACCCGTTGTACGCGAACGTTGAGTCTGTCACACCCGATCATCACGTGGTGTCTTGAAACGACGAACTTTCTTAACGGTGCATACTAAGGAAGAACACATTATTATCTTGATATCAAGTGAGAGGGATCATCTTATAATGCTTCCGGCGCGATCTAAGCAAAATAAGATGCATAAAAGGATTAACATCACATGTATGGATAATGTGATATGCTATAGTCCTTCTTGCACTTGATCTCCATCTTGTGCATCGCGGTATGGTCTCCATCATTCCACCGGTGTGGCACCAAGGTCCATGGCACCTCCATCTTGATTGTCCAGCAATAATAAGACGATCATATGGATCCCTTCCGGTATTTCAATAATTTACAAAAGAGATCATCTCATAATCAAATTTGTAACATTGAACATATCACATCACATGCCCAGCAAAAACTAGTTAGACGCCTCTAATTTATTTTTGCATATTTTACGTGGCTTAGGGCTTTCGAGGATAGAACCGTTCATACCTACGAACATCAACCACAACATATTTTTAACAATCCTTCGTAGATTAGATCTTAACTATAGTAAGAGAAACGGGCACCCCCTTAGCCACAAGTGAGACAGGTCTCGCGTACAAAGTACACGTAAATTTTGTCTCTGGCAAATTCATCCTACTATGCCACTAAGATCATAAAATACTCAAGGAGGCAATAACATGATCATCAACGCCCACATACACCTATGTGTTCTACCCGTACAAAACATCTACGCATAAATCCGGCTCTGTTGCCACCGAAGGGGTTCATTGCATAGAAAACAAAAAAAATCCTATGAGATAGACACCCGAAGGGCCAAGATCTAATCTAGAAGATGTAAGCAACGGGATAAAGAGAGTCTTAAGGAGACCATACCCTTGAATACAAAAAACGTTACGAGATCAAATCTCGTTGGTGATGTAGTCGTACTCACATCGATCTCAAGATCGCGAAGATGAGCGCTGCAATCCGGCAGCGCTTCCGCCCTCGGTCACACGTATAGCTCGATGACGACCTCCGTTCCCTCGATCCAGCGGGGCAGCGGAAGTAGAGGATCCCTCGAAAACCAGTAGCACGACGGCGTGGTGTGGTCGAGAAAACTTTGTTCAGGGCTTCGCCAAGCGCATGAACATGAGGTGGATCAGCGAGAGGATGGAGATGGAGATGACACGAAGTTGTGTGTGGAGAGAGAGGTCCAACCCCTCTTTATATAGGAGGGGGAGGTAGCCACGAAATTTTGGTGCCTCCACCTTTCCCCTCATCATGTGGGTGGACTCTCCACTCAACCCACTCATTCTCTCATAAATTCCCACTCAAAATTCCAAAGGTTTTCTTTTAATAAATAAATAAAACAATTTTATTTCTTTATTTTAATATTTATTAATCCTATTAACACTTACCCCCTTGAACTATTTGTTAATCAAACATTAACATATACCACTTGAAATATTTCAATATTCCCCAAAACAATTCCGGTGACTATTTCAATATTCCCCGAAACAATTTCGGTGTTGTCCAAACTTTTCTCCGATATTCCGTATCCACTCAATCGCGTCATCGAACCTTAAGTGTGTCACCCTACGGTTCGTGAATAATGTAGAAATGATCGAGACACCTCTCCGATCAATATTCAACATCGGGACCTGGAGATCCGTAATGACTCCTACACATTCAACGATGAATCCAGTGATCGTGTGAACCATAAACGTCGTAACCAATTACCTTTGTCTCGCGATATTTTACTTGCCGAGATCTGATCATTGGTATCAACCATACCTAGTTCAATCTCGTTACTGACAAGTTGTGGTGTCCCCACATTTAAATAATGCAAGAACTCTGTGTTAACGTGCTAGTCCCTGGATCAATTGCTAGCACCACAGTTCAAAATGAGATATCATGCAAATGCGTCAAAATCTATTACGTCGCATGATCCAGTCTTTACAAAATATGATTACAACTTGCATAGTCTTAGAAGACTAGAAGAAAACAGAAAGAGCCCATCTTCTTCATGTGCCACAGGCAAAACATGTTGGCAATAGACTCGAGATTCTGAAGGAAACCTCACTCGTCTTGAAATTCATCTGCAATATGGAATATGCAGCCACAAGGGAGTCAATACAATTTAATGTATTGGAAAGTAACACTATGGTGGATATAAACGTCAAGTCTAACACTACATGAATATTTGGCTGAGTGGAGTTTAGGCTATTTGCAGAAAGCAAGTTTTTCCCTAACACTTTTGAAAAAGAGTTTTCTTTTCAAAGTTGGCACCATGAGACACACCCATGAGGACCACAACTAATGTTTCCTTAGCCGAATTTTACTTCTTCAAAACGGTGTTGAGATTCTACCATCCATCCTTGTCCAGCTGATCGAAGTTGTCCATTACCGGGAACATGGCTATGATCATAGTTTCTAACTCTGCATAGGTTGTGCACTTTCACCCTTTGTCTCTAATTAGCCCTAACATCCTATACACGCGGAGTGCATCATGGAAAGGAGAGAATTGAGACGAGATCTTTCAGAAGCAAGAATTCAACCCATCCAGCAAGACCCGTTCCACCTATAATTCTGCTACATCTTCATGTCAAGCAAGGGCTGAACTCTCACAACTTAGTTGATCAAGACAGAGCCCATATGTCAAAGGGCTGCACGGAAAGCTACTAAACTTAGAGGGACTTAGGAATCTCTTTGTTCCTGGGTGGCAAACCACAAGTGTACCCTCAGGTGACAACCACCGCATCCATGGCCCTGGGAGTGACCCAGGTGACAACCACAATGGACATGGCCCCGAGTAGCCACTCAACATAATCCAAGAAAATACCAATCCACTCAGGTGTTTCATTGATTGTTATAATTAGAATTTTTCCACAACATTAAGTAAAACAAATTTGTAGCAACGCTAAGCATCTAGTAAGTACTAAGTCTCCATAATAACAAGTCTAAGGGATTGCTACACACTACTTGGGATTTTGCATAGCATAATAATAACTTAGTAAAAAAAATCTCTATCATGCATACTACTCAAAAACACTAGTAATGCATAGTAAAAATATGAGAGATTTGATGGTGTGTTACTTGCCTTTTAAGTTGGTGAAGAACAATCACCCTCTCTTCACAAAATGGAACGTTCTCTCCGTACAATCTAAACAACACAAGTAAACAACAATAAACAAACAATCACAAGCAAAATAACAAAGTATAACAACCAACAAACTTAACAAAACAATTTATTCTACAAAGGAATTATTTTATTTGGGTTTAGTGTATGGCAAATGGCTAAGGATTGTGTCTTGAGGATTCCAAACTTATTGAACAAAAGTTTCACTAAGGATTATCACCTTTACTCTAGTATTCAAAAGGAAAACTTGTTATTTCAATACACACAAAGAGAACTAAGAAATTCTTGTTAGTGGTTTTCCATTTGTGACTAAGGGTTAGTTTTTTTATAAAAAGATCACACAAAGATCAAATCAATTTCTGTCTTGTTTTCTCCAAGTCTTCTTTTGCTTCCTTGAGTTGCTTCTGATGTCTAAGTACTTTTGCATGTTTCTTCAATGGCCTTGCGTGTAGTCCTCCTTATTGATTCTAGGAACTTAGTCATATAGAATAAGAGAGGTAGTAGAGATTTTTAGAGTTCCCCAAAAAGGACTTGTAAAAATCTTCATCTTGTTCATCTTCTGGGAGAGTATTCTTCTTGAGTTGCAGTTGCTCTTCTCGAGGAAAGTCTTCTTGTTGAAGTCTTGGTCAAAAACTCTCATCTTACTTGGAAAATAAATTATAATTCTTGGAAAAAACACTAATGACCTTGAAAACAAATTGTAAGTATTGGAAAACAAATCCTAAGTCTTCACAGCCTTGGTCTTAGAAAATCTTCAGGATCCTTTGTAGCTTCCTCCTTGGTGTGGGGACTTCATTGAATCTTCTAACACTTGATGGTTTGATACAAATTAGTGGTTTTCAACTAGGAGGGTCAACTAGAAAAATAACTTAGAAATATTCCAAGGGCTTTGGTTTTGGTCTCTCTAGTCTAAGCTTAGTCCTTAGCACAATTTTGCTAGAGAAAACATATTGAAAATTATTACAGAAAATAAACTAAGTTAGAAATAGTCATATGAGCATATAACAACCAAAACCATTTTAACTTAGCCAAAAATTATTTTGGGCGCAAGGGACTGTTAGTACACATCCTAAGGTCTCCAAAAATATTTTATTTGCAATTTTTAGATTTGTAGAATTTAAACTATGCCACAAATCATCAAACAAGCATATTTAAATTTGAACCAATGTAAATTTTTCAAATTTGAATTTAGTCAGTGCTAAAATATTCTACGTGTGGTGCTGATTTCAAAAAGTCCAAGTTTGCTAAATTTGGATCTACGGTTAAAAAGATATGATAAATCTAAGATGCAGGGGTGTTTCTGCAAAACTACCTATTTAATTATATTCCGGAAAAACGAGTGGATAATGCTGGCCACGTGGCGTTCTGTGGTTGGCTGGACCCTGCTGACCAAGCGCTGGCGTGGCACGCTGACTGGGCAGTGACGTGGATAAGCGGGATGGATCTGGATTGTTAGATCCAGATCTAACGGTTGCGGTTGCGTACCTCTTCGCGATCTATTCGTGACCGTACGATGAAATCCGACGGCTGAGGCAGAGAAGGACGTCCTCCGACGGCGGTTCCTCGACGGAGACAATGATGACGGCGGCGCAACTCCCTGTCGAAGATGGCGCGGTGGCTCCCGGCCTTCTCCGGCGATTCTGAAGGCGGTGACGGATGCCGCGCGTTGCAGGGTTTCTCCTCGTGTCCCTGGCGTGGCTCAGTGTGGTTCTAATCGACGACACGGTGGTCTCCCGAGCTCCGAAGCTCCAATGGCAGCGGCGGCTTCCGGCGATCTCCGGGGAAGGAAACAGGCTTACCGGTCGCGACTCCTCTCCACGAATCCCCTCGTCCTCGTGACTTCTCTCCTCGGGTGTCCAGGCGGCGGTGACGAGTAACACTCGTGGAGGCGCGACAATGGCGGCCGGCGGTGGAAGATTTCGATCTCGCCGAGATCGACCCTGGCGTCGGTGTTGCTAGGGCTTAGGGTTAGTGTTCCTCGGGAGGGGCGCACGGACGTCGAGGCTGTGTCCTTTTATGGCCAGGGTAGCGTGGAGGGGGCGGGGCAAGATCCTGGCGGCGGCGGAATACGGCCGCGGTACGGACGCCGGTTTCCTGACGCTACACGCGACGTCACCCTGGAGTGTCCCCTTTGTCAGTGACGGTTCAGAGAGAGACGGTGCAGGTCGGCGCGAGTTTGGTGGGCTAGCCTGCTAGGCTCTGTGCTGCGCGCGAGCGAAAGGGAGAGAGGGAAAGGAACGGGCTCGCCCTAGTTTGGGCTGGCCGGTGCCTCCTCTTTTGTTTTTAGATTCTTTTTCCTGTTTTCTTATTTCCTTTATAACTTTTGATTTAAAAATCCTTTTAGCCTCAAGTAAATTTCCAAATTCTTGAAATGAATTTTTCTTTCAACTAAGAACGTTTGAAAACTATTTGACACATTTCAACTTTTGAAATTTGAAAATTATAGATAATTCACTAGTAGTACTTAATACCATTTTAAATTAGAAAAATAATAAAATGAGGTTTTGATTAAATAAAATTTTAGAGACAGTATACATGTCAAATACTATTTTTGAAAGTCATTTTACCTCACTTTCATATTTTATAAATTTAATATTTCAGTGATCTACTAATAATAACTTAATTCCATTTTAAAATAGAAAATTCAATAATTATCAAAGTGGCTTAGAAAATTCCACAACCCATAATATTGTTTTCAAAGTCCTCTTTTATGTTATTTTCCAAGCAATGCATTTTATTTTCACACCTTTATGTTTAAAACTTGGAATAACAACTAAGAGTTATTATTAAAATATTTTATTCTCATAATTTTTTTTTGAAGCTTAGACCTTTATTACGGGTTATAAAACTTTGATTTATGTTACCATAAACTATTTTCAAAGTAATATTTGAATTGAAAACATTTTATGTAATAAAGTTTGCTAAAGATAAAAATGTTTTCTTTATCTAATGAAATTTTCATTTTGAGAGGATTCTTAATTGCAATATCATTGAAATATGTATTGTTTCCTTCTATTTCTTGCACCTCATTTGGTTTTTTGGTGACTTGCTTTGTCTGAAAATAAAAGCTTCAAATTTTTGTGATTTTTGGCATTTTCCAAAAATCAGGGATGTTGCAGACTACCACCCTTAAAAGAAATCTCGTCCCGAGATTTGGGAAGGCTAGAAAGAAAGATTGGGCAACTGGGTTCCAGATCAACTAGGTGGGCTACCACCCTTAAAAGAAATCTTTGTGGTATACTAGTCTCATGGATTGATTGCGTAGCTTGTCTCGTCAATCTATGGGTCAATCAAAAGTCTTTGGTTCCCAATAAACTTGGTCTTTTGATGTCCTGGGAAATTTTCCATCTTGTTATTGTCCTTCTCATGGTTGTTGGCATTCTAGCTAGGTATTTGGATGGCTTTAGCATGGATGAGTAGAGATTTAGAAAGATCTAAAGGAGGTTCCTACCCAACACAACATAGCAATAAAACTCATGTTACAAACAATGACTAACAAGCATACTTCACACCAAATAACAAGCCTTTTTAGAAAACAAACTAATATTGTCATACCACACTCATTGGTATGATCAATACTCTAACATGACATCGTTGTTCTAACAAAGTGGCTAGATTGGTGGTCTCATATATATCTTCTGGAGTCTCTTCAAGTGTCTTCTGATTGTTGGGGAGTCTTAGTATATCTCCAAGTTTTCTTCAATTATCTTGAGTGTAGATCTTCATGTTGAAACCAAAAGGATCATGTGAAAAATATTCTTTGCACTTCATGTCATGATTATCACCAATCATGTCTTGATGGAAAACAAGAATTAGGTCATCTATAAGTTAGATAAGAAGTTAGAAGATTGAACCATAGGAAGAAGTACTAGAAGAAGAGTAGTTCTAGCTATGTTAGAGTAGAATAGACGGTGAATCCTAGGGTCCTTGAAGTCCTCGATGGTGGTGGAGTTGCAGCTCTTCATCTTTAAGTTGGAAGTCCTTAGCGATAGCGAAGTTGAGGTTCCCTCATCTTTGAGTTTTGAAGTGTAGGAGAAACATAAGTCATAAGAGCACAAGGTAAGGGGGTACTAGATACGAGACAAGTAAGGGTACTTAGAAAATATTGAGTCTTCTTCCATGGTGATCATTGGATCATTAACAACTTATTGAAATTTGGATATTCACTATAGTGAGAGATACTGGCACCCGCTAGCCAATCAGGGAACCGGTCTCATGTACGTGGACATGTAAGGTTGGTCCGGGCCGCTTCATCTCACTATGCCGCTAGAATCCAAAAATACTCAACAAAGTCAATAATTTGATCAAAAAGGGTTTTCCAATCCTAAGGGCTCGAACCTACATGAAACACTTTGCTTTGATACCATTTTGTGGCGTCCCCACATTTAAATAATGCAAGAACTCTGTGTTAACGTGCTAGTCCCTGGATCAATTGCTAGCACCACAGTTCAAAATGAGATATCATGCAAATGCGTCAAAATCTATTACATCGCATGATCCAGTCTTTACAAAATATGATTACAACTTGCATAGTCTTAGAAGACTAGCAGAAAACAGAATTACAACGGAAAACATAGTACAACATTGAGCCCATCTTTTTCATGTGCCACAGGCAAAACATGTTGGCGATAGACTCGAGATCCTGAACGAAACCTCACTCGTCTTCAAATTTATCTGCAATATGGAATATGCAGCCACAAGGGAGTCAATACAACTTAATGTATTGGCAAGTAACACTATGGTGGATATAAACGGCAAGTCTAAGACTACATGCATATTTGGCTGAGTGGAGTTTAGGATATTTGCAGAAAGCAAGTTTTTTCCTAACACTTTTGAAAAAGAGTTTTCTTTTCAAAGATTGGCACCATGAGACACACCCATGAGAACCACAGCTAATGTTTCCTTAGCCGAATTTTACTTCTTCAAAACGGTGTTGAGATTCTGCCATCCATCCTTGTCCAGCTGCTCGAAGTTGTCCATTACCGGGAACACGGCTATGAGCATAGTTTCTAACTCTGCAGAGGTTGTGCACTTTCACCCTTTGTCTTCAATTAGCCCAAACATCCTATACACGCAGAGTGCATCATGGAAAGGAGAGAATTGAGACGAGATCTTTCAGAAGCAAGAATTCAACCCATCCAGCAAGACCCGTTCCACCTATAATTCTGCTACATCTTCATGTCAAGCAAGGGCTGAACTCTCACAACTTAGTTGATCAAGACAGAGCCCATATGTCAAAGGGCTGCACGGAAAGCTACTAAACTTAGACTTAGGAATCTCTTTGTTCCTGGGTGGCAAACCACAAGTGTACCCTCAGGTGACAACCACCACATCCATGGCCCTGGGAGTGACCCAGGTGACAACCACCATGGACATGGCCCTGAGTAGCCACTCAACATAATTCAAGCAATTATCAATCCACCCAGGTGTTTCATTGATTGTTATAATTAGAATTTTTCCACAACATTAAGTAAAACAAATTTGTAGGAAGGTTAAGAATCTACTAAGTACTAAGTCTCCATAATAAAAAAGTCTAAGGGATTGCTACACACTACTTGGGATTTTGCATAGCATAATAATAACTTAGTAAAAAAAATCTCTATCATGCATACTACTCAAAAACACTAGTAATGCATAGTAAAAATATGGGAGATTTGATGGTGTGTTACTTGCCTTTGAAGTTGGTGAAGAACAATCACCTTCTCTTCACAAAATGGAACGTTCTCTCCGTACAGTCTAAGCAACACAAGTAAACAACAATAAACAAACAATCACAAGCAAAATAACAAAGTATAACAACCAACAAACTTAACAAAACAATTTATTCTACAAAGGAATTATTTTATTTGGGTTTAGTGTATGGCAAATGGCTAAGGATTGTGTCTTGAGGATTCCAAACTTATTGAACAAAAGTTTCACTAAGGATTATCACCTTTACTCTAGTATTCAAAAGGAAAACTTGTTATTTCAATACACACAAAGAGAACTAAGAAATTCTTGTTAGTGGTTTTCCCTTTGTGACTAAGGGTTAGTTTTTTTATCAAAAGATCACACAAAGATCAAATCAATTTCTGTCTTGTTTTCTCCAAGTCTTCTTTTGCTTCCTTGAGTTGCTTCTGATGTCTAAGTATTTTTTCATGTTTCTTCAATGGCCTTGCGTGTAGTCCTCCTTATTAATTCTAGGAACTTAGTCATATAGAATAAGAGAGGTAGTAGAGATTTTTAGAGTTCCCCAAAAAGGACTTGTAAAAATCTTCATCTTGTTCATCTTCTAGGAGAGTATTCTTCTTGAGTTGCAGTTGCTCTTCTCGAGGAAAGTCTTCTTGTTGAAGTCTTGGTCAAAAACTCTCATCTTACTTGGAAAATAAATTCTAAGTCTTGGACAAAACACTAATCACCTTGAAAACAAATTCTAAGTATTGGAAAACAAATCCTAAGTCTTCACAGCCTTGGTCTTAGAAAATCTTCAGGATCCTTTGTAGCTTCCTCCTTGGTGTGGGGACTTCATTGAATCTTCTAACACTTGATGGTTTTGATACAAATTAGTGGTTTTCAACTAGGAGGGTCAACTAGCAAAATAACTTAGAAATATTCTAAGGGCTTTGGTTTTGGTCTCTCCGGTCTAAGCTTAGTCCTTACACAATTTTGCTAGAGAAAACATATTGAAAATAATTACAGAAATAAACTAAGTTAGAAATAGTCATATGAGCATATAACAACCAAAACCATTTTAACTTAGCCAAAAATTATTTTGGGCGCAAGGGACTGTTAGTACACATCCTAAGGTCTCCAAAAATATTTTATTTGCAATTTTTTAGATTTGTAGAATTTAAACTATGCCAAAAATCTTCAAACAAGCATATTTAAATTTGAACCAATGTAAGTTTGTCAAATTTGAATTTAGACAGTGCTAAAATATTCTACGTGTGGTGCTGATTTCAAAAAGTCAAAGTTTGCTAAATTTGGATCTACGGTTAAAAAGATATGATAGATCTAAGATGCGGGGGTGTTTCTGCAAAACTACCTATTTAATTATATTCGGGAAAAACGAGTGGATAATCCTGGCCACGTGGCGTTGTGTGGTTGGCTGGACCCTGCTGACTAAGCGCTGGCGTGGCACGCTGACTGGGCAGTGACGTGGATAAGCGGGGTGGATCTGGATTGTTAGATCCAGATCTAATGGTTGCGGCTACGTACCTCTTCACGATCTATTCGTGACCGTACGATGAAATCCGACGGCTGAGGCAGAGAAGGACGTCCTCCGACGGCGGTTCCTCGCCGGAGACAACGATGACGGCGGCGCAACTCCCTGTCGAAGATGGCGCGGTGGCTCCCGGCCTTCTCCGGCGATTCTGAGGGCGGTGACGGATGCCGCGCGTCGCAGGGGTTCTCCTCGTGTCCCTGGCGTGGCTCAGTGTGGTTCTAATCGACGGCATGGTGGTCTCCAGAGCTCCGAAGCTCCAATGGCAGCGGCGGCTTTCGGCGATCTCCGGGGAAGGAAACAGGCTTCCCGGTCACGGCTCCTCTCCACGAATCCCCTCGTCCTCGTGACTTCTCTCCTCGGGCGTCCAGGCGGCGGTGACGAGTAACACTCGTGGAGGCGCGACAATGGCGTCCGGCGGTGGAATATTCCGATCTCGCCGAGATCGACCCTGGCGTCGGCGTTGCTAGGGCTTAGGGTTAGGGTTCCTCGGGAGGGGCGCACGGACGTCGAGGCTGTGCCCTTTTATGGCCAGGATAGCATGGAGGGGGGAAGATCCTGGCGGCGGCGAAATCCGGCCGCGGTACGGACGCCGGTTTCCTGACGCTACACGCGACGTCACCCTGGAGTGTCCCCTTTGTCAGTGACGGTTCAGAGAGAGACGGTGCAGGTCGGCGCGGGTTTGGTGGGCTGGCCTGCTAGGCTCTGCGCTGCGCGCGAGCGAAAGGGAGAGAGGGAAAAGAACGGGCTCGGCCCAGTTTGGGCTGGCCGGTGCCTCCTCTTTTGTTTTTTGATTTTTTTCCTGTTTTCTTATTTCCTTTATAACTTTTGATCTAAAAATCCTTTTAGCCTCAAGTAAATTTCCAAATTCTTGAAATGAATTTTTCTTTCAACTAAGAACGTTTGAAAACTATTTGACACATTTCAACTTTTGAAATTTGAAAATTATAGATAATTCACTAGTAGTACTTAATACCATTTTAAATTAGAAAAATAATAAAATGAGGTTTTGATTAAATAAAATTTCAGAGACATTATACATGTCAAATACTATTTTTGAAAGTCATTTTACCTCACTTTCATATTTTATAAATTTAAGATTTCAGTGATTTACTAATAATAACTTAATTCCATTTTAAAATAGAAAAATCAATAATTATCAAAGTGGCTTAGAAAATTCCACAACCCATAATATTGTTTTCAAAGTCCTCTTTTATGTTATTTTGAAAGCAATGCATTTTATTTTCACACCTTTATGTTTAAAACTTGGAATAACAACTAAGAGCTATTATTAAAAATATTTTATTCTCATAAAATATTTTTGAGGCTTAGACCTTTATTACGGGTTATAAAACTTTGATTTATGTTACCATAAACTATTTTCAAAGTAATATTTGAATTGAAAACATTTTATGTAATAAAGTTTGCTAAAGATAAAAATGCTTTCTTTATCTAATAAAATTTTCATTTTGAGAGGATTCTTAATTGCAATATCATTGAAATATGTATTGTTTCCTTCTATTTCTTGCACCTCATTTGGTTTTTTGGTGACTTTCTTTGTATGAAAAAAAAAGTTTCACATTTTTGTGATTTTTGGCATTTTCCAAAAATCAAGGATGTTACACAAGTACTCTTTTACTCGTTCCGTGATATGACATCCTTGTGACCTAGTCATGTGCTTGCAAGCGGTGTCGATGTGATATTACCGAGAGGGCCCAGAGTATATCTCTCCGTCATTTGGATGGACAAATCCCACTCTTGATCCATGAGCCTCAACTAATACTTTCCGAATACCCAACGACACCTTTATAGTCACCCTGTTACGGTGTGACGTTTGATGGCACCAAAGTACTCTTTCGGTGTTAGTGATTGACATGATCTCATGGTCTAAGGATTAGAGTTACTTCATATGTGTGATATAACAATGTAACTTAATGACTTGACCGCATTTCTATATTCTCTTTGGGTCTATGTTCATCACATCATTCTTCTAATGACATGACCCCGTTATAAACAACATCCAATTTTCATGATCAGGAAAACTTGATCATCTATTAATCAACAAGCTAGTTAAAAGAGAGGCTTTACTAGGAACCATTGTTTGTTTATTAAACACACACGTATCAACGTTTCCGGTTAATACAATTCTAGCATGAGAAATAAACATATCTCATAAACAAGGAATAAGATAATAACCACTTTATTATTGCCTCTCGGGCATATTCCCTTTAGATCCTACTCGTCGTCTTCATCTTCTTCGAAGGCCTCCAGATTCCACGTGGTGGGAACCTTCGGCTGTTGAAACGCGGGCGGGAGCATGTTCAGAGGAGTCGCCCGGATAGCAGGAGGGTCAAGTTCCTCGACCATTTCCTGGCTCAAGGAATTATCCTCGGAAGTCACCTCGTCCTCCTCTCGTCTGCGGCGCTTACGGTGGTGGAGTTGAGGATCCTCGTCTTCCTCCTCCTCCTCTACCTCCTCTTGCTCTTCACTCAACTCCGCATTCGCGACACTGGTGTCAGGAGGGGCGTCAAATTTACTCGCAAGTAAATCCGAGCCCCCGTCGTCCATGGCAGAAAGTGGCGGGTAGATTTTCGCCACGTCCTGGTTCTACAGAAAAGAGAAAAAAGCTTGGTCAGAAAATAAATTGAAACAACAAAAACTACACACGAGAAAAAAAAAAGAAATTTACCTCACTCGGGGGATGCTCGGAGTCGAAAGGTTCAAAAGGAGAAGCTGAGTAGCTCTCCCCCTTCTTCAAGCTGGTGATTATTGGGAATATTCCCTAGAGGCAATCATGTATGATGTAATTTCCAATGTATTCATAAAGTTATTAAGTTGTCCTTGTTTTGAACATCTGATATATGTCATTGAATATGTGATTCGATTGTGGAACTATGTATTCATGTTGTTCATGCTAAATTGTCCTTGGTCATTAAGGTTGTGTTGGACACACACCCTAGACTAATGTGAGTGTTGGCTGATGACATGGTTCCACTTGTCATGGGCATGGCGATGTCATTCCAACGTTCACAGACTCGGCTAAAGAGTTTAGCAAGTCGGACTCCCATATTGAGATGCAACGAGCAAGTCGTTATTTGCATGTCTCAACCAATTTAATCCTTAGACCTAAGGTTTTCGCACATCCGAGTTGTGAATCACCGACATAGGTTCTGTCAAACGATGTTTCGTGACAAGGCAGTTATAAAGGCAGAATTCAGATCGAATGAGAAGCAAGTTGCGTGATGTGGATAATCAAGATGGTATTTTGCCCCTCCGAATGGAGAGATATTCTCTGGGCCCTCTCGAGTGATATGATTCCGGAAGCATGGCCATGCGCGACTCGGTTAAGTGTTAACTGAGTCTGTTGACTAAGAGTTAGTCAGATGAATCATATATCACAGACCGAGAAGAGAGTTGAGCAATTTAAGGGATGACGATAATTCGCCTATAGTTCGACAAGGTATATCGTGAGGCAAAAGGGACTTAGATGAAAGTCACATTGGAAGGTATGTCGTCATGACTCTATGACACTTGGGAGTCGGGACGTTCTGCTAGGAGCCGCTACCGATTGATCGATTGGGAGTCGGACTCCAATCGTGTCCAAGTTGCCATTAGCCTACAAGGTCGCACACTTAAGAGCGGGAGCAAGTATATTGGTCGGGTTGGACCCGAACCGGAATGGACTGAATTTGTGAGTCGGACTCACAGAGAGAATGGGCCACAAGCGTTGTGAAGCCCACTCCCACTCGCTATATAAAGAGGGGCGCAGGTTGCCCAACGTGCATAAGTTTTCACTCCCATGCATTGGGAACCCTAGCCCCACTTAGTCTAGCCGCCGCACCGGACCTAGCAGTCCGTCGTCGGAGCTCCTCCTTGTACGTGTGGATACCGGCAGAGGTGTTATACGATCAACACTTCGACGATCGCGGGATTGGATCGGCTGGATCGGATCGTGGGACTTCACTTCATCGACGTGCTTCATCGATAATCCGCACCTGCGCGTCTAGTGGTAATCCTCGTGGCCTTCTACCTCGGCTAGATCTTGGAAGTACCGCGTAGAAAAGTTTTGTTTATCTCTACACATTCCAACAGTGGTATCGGAGCGGTAGCTTCTGGTTTTAGGCCCATGATATGCACATATGTGATATGTAATTAGCGTTAGATTGGATCTAATTACTGTTTTGGTGGTCGTTCTATAAGATAGATCGGTTTTGTACAAGGTTGATTGGATCAATCGTACTTGGGGGAGTTAATGGATGATCTGGTTTCCGTGATCATACTGCTAAGGTCGTGGAACAACTTACCCCTACCGGTCGGTTTCCGCCATCGGGGTATACCGTGACACATAAATTCAGTTGCGGTTATCGAAGATCAAAGAGTTTGGTCGAGTCGGAATACGGATCAGATTTGGGTAAAACTGTTTTATCCGATGAAGAAATCCATGTTCGGAATGCAGATGAGATCTGCGTTTTCCAAAATCGTCGGGCGCTGCCCCTTCGATCCCCGCCCGCTATCCGGCTAGCGGGATCGCCGGCTTCGCCCTGTCGTAGCGCCTTAGATGTCGTTACGAGTTTCACAACGCCGGTAGATATCGTTTTATGCATAACTTGTTTTTGCAGGATGTTGTGAATGGTATGGCTTATGTGCATGTGATGTGTGTAATCCATACGTGATCTGCGTGTCATGTTTTTGTCAGCCGGCTGGAGCCTAGGTGTTGTCATTTTATTGTATAACGGCCTACGTGTCGGATTCTCTATGTAATTTTTCATTTACTAGCTAGTGTAGCTTTTTGGAGAACCCAGATGGCATGCAAGTCGATGTACAAGTCGGCTACATGGAGTAAGATGGCACGTGACAAGAGTTGGCACGAGTCGACTTACAAGCTTTGTGGAGATGGAGATCACCATGAAGAGAGCCATACCATTTCACATTATAATTGCTTTATTTGTGTTATTGCTATGTCTCTTTGCACATCTATTTAGATAGTTGGTAGATTTTAATCCCTCAAAGAATGTCGTGGTGGTGTCACGGCAGATGCCATAGGATGGCTAAAGTTGTGGGGACGAAGGACGCTGGAGGCGCTCGGGGAGGGATCACGCGACGAGTAGCCACGTGAAGTATGGAACAAGCACTGCAAACAACAAGATCTACCCAGGTTCAGGGCCCTCGTGTGGAGGTAAAACCCCTACTCCTGCCTTTCTTTCTTTGTATTCGAGTCTCTCCGAGTAGCCACAGTACAAATGTTCTTGCTACCGAGTAGCCACTCTTCTCTCTACGTGATGAACTAGGTCAAGAATCTGAACCAAGTCTGGGATCCCCCGCGCAGGAGGGGGCAGGGCACCTTATATACTCGGTGCCCAGCCGGATACAGCCAAATACAAACAGATGTCGACATAGTGTGCACACCGTCCTTCTTCCGAGCTCCCGCTGACAGCTTTGGCTTCTAAGTTTGTCTGGTGCGGAAAGTCGTTGGGCAAAACCAAGTAACCGATCTGTTATCACTGCTGCGAACACAGAGTAGGTCCCCCCTATCCTGCGACGCCTTGCTGACACACTGCCGCTGTCAGGCACGCCGTCCTCAGATGAACAGTGCCGTGAACAGTGCCAAAGTACGGACACGGGATACGCGGGATCCTGTGTCAGAACGGCTCCTTTGACTTCTGGCCCGAGTAGGATCCCGCCATTTCTACTCGGGCCAACTCTTCTACTCGGAGGGACATAACTTTCTTGATTCGTCCTTCTGGCCATCTATATGTAGGACCGAGTAGCAGTCGACCGGGTAGCAAGTACCGGGTAGCCGGCTACTCGGCCAAACATCCTCTTCTGATCTTGTCCTTGGCACTTGCCTTTACCCTACTCGGGGGTAACCCCCCGACAGCAGTCCCCGAAGCTGGTAGAGTCCTGCGAACTTGTTCACTGGGCCCTGCCAGTTTAAAAACCAATCTTGACAATCTTGCCCTTGAAGCTTGGGATGCCGAGTGAAACCTCCGAGTAGCCCTTGATATTATCTTGAGTTTTATCTCTTCCGAATAGAACCACTTCTCTTCTCTGTAGCCGAGTAGGATGACTTGGTGAAACTTCCAATTAGAGTATCTGTGTGGCAGAGCACAATCCGGCTTTCCGCACTGCAACTAGGCACGTGTCACACAGCCACGACTCCGACGCCTCGGTGCCCGGGGTCTGACAGGCCACGCGCCCAGTTTTTACGGCCTGGGCCCACTAGCCCGTTATGTCCCATCAAGCACAGTAATTGCCCACGATCGCGTCGTGGGATCAAATGCGGCCGTTACGCGCGCGTTCCGCGCTGTGTGCGTTTCTAACCGGCCCACACTCCCCACGCCGCACGATCTTGGCCACGATCGATCCCACTACCTCAACTCGTAACGGCAACCCGAGGGGCGGTATAAATACCCCCTCGGTAACTCCTTCTTCCTCTTCTGCTCTCACTTTCCCCTCGCCTCCTCGTTTCTCCGCCACCGCAGAGCACCTCGCCGCCGCGCATCTCATCGCGCCGCCGCGAGTTTCTCCACCCAATTCCTTCGATTCCTCACCAAATCTTCTCTCCAAGTCGATGGCTCGCGATGACGATGCCCGCGCCGGCTGGGCCAGATCTGAGGTTACTGCGGAGGAATGCCAATGGCTGGTGAACACCCGGCGAGTTCCTCCCGGTGTTCGCTGCCGACATCCTGGCAGCGAGCTCGTCCCTACTCCGCAGGAGGGCGAGCACATCGTCTTCCTCGCGCACTTCGTGCGAGGATTCGGGCTCCCAGTTTCTGATTTCTTCCGATCTTTTCTCAACCACTACGGCCTTCAGCCGCACCACCTCCCGCCAAACGCCATCGTCATGCTGTCATACCACGTCGTGGTATGCGAGGCATTCTTGGGCGTACGGCCCACTTCGACGACCTGGTCCCGATACTTCTTCTTTAGGAAGCAAAGCAAGGCCAGGAAAGATGGCGCGGAGAGCAGCCGCGGGATGACAGAGACCGGCAGCGCCATGATGGTGCAGCGGGGCGGGACTAACCACCCGCGGATCAAAGGTTTGGACTCTGTCCGCAAGTGGCAGAGGACCTTCCTTTACGTGAAGAACATCCCTGTCGAGAAGGGAGCTGCCGTGGTGGATCAGATCAATCTGCCCAGGTGGGCCAACACTGCTCCCACCGGGCAGAATTGGAGGACCAAGCCGCCACTGGATACCGACCTCAAGCATATGGACGAGCGCCTTGCCGAGCTGATCGAGGAGGGGCTCAAGAGTGACGACCCCATCGCCTGCTGGATCTCCAGGCGGGTACTCCCGCTGCAGCACCGCGCACATCTCATGTGCTACATGGGCGGCCACCGAGATTGCACTCGGACGACCACGTTCGAGCTTAGCAACGCGGACGTGGCCGTCTGGGCGCGCTCCATCATGAGCACCGGCCTCCACGACCATTGGCAGTACGGCTTCGTGCCGTTCAGCCGCACGAAACCAATCAAGCGGGTTAGTACTCCTTACCCTGTTTCCTGTATACAAATTCTGAGTAGATAACCTTCTTAGCTTGCTGTGCCTAGTATCCGCACTCCGCGCCGAGTAGGGCACTTTGCAGTTTTGCTTAAGCTTCATGTGCTTTGTGTTTGCACGCCCCTGCCGAGTAGTACACTTAGCAGTTTTCCCTAGGCTTCATGTGCTTTGTGTTTGCACGCTCTGCCGAGTAGAACACTTAGCAGTTTTGCTTAGGCTTCATGTGCTTTGTGTTTGCACGCCCTGCCGAGTAGCACACTTAGCAGTTTTGTTTAGGCTTTGTGTGCTTTATGTCTGCACGCCCTGCTGCGTATGATGCCGTTATGCTACTCGACTGATTTGTGGTGCTTGCCTATTTTCCAGGTCCTTGCTCGCCAGATCGCTGAAAGCCAGGAGCTCTTCGAGGCTAACTGGGAAGAGGACCGAAAGGAGGACGACGAGGTCTCCTTCGACACCGCGGATAGCCTCTGCATCCCTCATGCCGTACAGACGGGTAAGCACCACGTCGACACGTCCATTCGGGACTGGTCCGAAGACGACGACGAAGGTGATTAAGTTCACCTCTTTTGGTCGCGAGTAGCGCAACCCCGTTTCTTTCTGTTCCTCAATTGTTTTCTTTTCCTCAATTCTACAGAAGATGCCGATGCTGACGCTGGTGCTGAAGAGGAGGGCGAGGACGAGGATGAGGAGGCCCTTGACTCCGATCCGCTTGCGGTTGCTGCTCCCACCACTCGCAAGAGGGCAGGTAGCGGTGCTCAGGAGCCCCCCAGCAAGAAACCCAAGCAGACCGTGAAGAAGGTTAGACAGGGGAGACGGCTACCGCCTTCCCGTGCAGGGTAAGTAACTTTCTCCCGAGTTGCGCATCGCTGTTGCTGCTTTTTGGTTCCTTCTGCCTTTCTTCCTTTTCTGATTTTTCTCTTCTCTTTAGCGCCCCCTTGGATGCTAATGCCGCTGCCGCACCCATCAAGTCCAAGTCCAAGAAGAGATCCGCCATCGATGTAGATGCGCTCATCGAGCTTTCTGACGAGGATGAGATCGCGGCGTGGGACAGGGCGCGTGCGCCCTCTCCTGTGAAAGGGGAAGACGAGGGCGACGTCCAGCACATGGATACTGATGCCCACGACGCCGAGCAGGAGCAGCAGGCCCGCGCAGAACGAGAAGCGCAGGACGCTGCTTACGACGAGAGACCACCTTCTCCCCCAGCTGCCACAGCCGGGGAGAACTCAGAACAAGACCTCGAGCAACACGACCAGGCCGCCCTTGAGCGGCAAGAGGAGAACCAAGAGCAGCCAGCGACAGGGGCTGCTGACCGCACTGACCCCACGGCCCCGCCGCGGGTAGAGAGACAAGAAGAATCACAGCAAGGTCCCGCTGCCGAGCAGCGGGTTGAGATAGTTAACGAGATGGAGCAGGACCTGCAGAGCCACGCGCAGCCGGATGCTGCGCCGGGTAGCGAGCCCTTGGTGCCGCCTACCCAGCAGGGCACTTCCTCCACCGCACCGAGCTCCCCACCGGTGAAGAAGACCAAGATTACAGCGAGCCCTCCAGTCAAGAAGGAGGCTGCCGAGAAGAAGGCCCCCGAGAAGAAAGACACCGAGAAGAAGACCGTCGAGAAGAAGGCCGCCGAGAAGAAGGCCTCTGAGAAGCAATCTGCCCAGCCTGACGCCAACGTTCGCAAGAATCCTCCTCGTGGTGTTGTGCAGGGCTCTGCCGCGATGCCGCCGCCCCAACCAATTGCAAGAACTGTCGCCAAGGCCGGGCAGCTCACCGTTGGCGATTCCGGCGCAGCCGTTGACGCAGCCGCAGGACCAAGTTTGCCAGATCCGCCTACCTACCCGCCTTACTTGGTGAAAATGAGCAAACAGCACAGCATCCCACTAACTGCGGCCGAGAAGAAACTTGCTATCAGGAAAGGCAAGCAGGCCACGGCTGTGGACTCCAAGCCGCCAGCCAGGAACAAGGACAGATCCCTCTCAATTTTCTCGCGCGAGGTCCAGGAGGCCGAGGTGACGTCCAGGGGGCTCGAGGAGATGATTGACCGTGTAGGCTTCATCGATGCCGAATGGAATAGCGACATCCTTGGCAACAAAACCTGGCACGGCTTGGCTTTGGGCGATCCGGATCATATGCGCATTGACTGGAACAAGGCGGACATGGGCTACAATCCCATGACCATCTCGTCCAAGACCAGCACGCTTGCCGCCAAGCTGTTCGTCCACCGCAAGGCCGCAGAGGATATCGAACAAGCTTATGCAGTAAGTTTCGCTCACCCAATTCGAGTTGCATTTTTCTTCTCTTCTACTCTTCTCCTTCTTCTTATCCATCACCCAGTCCCCGAGATTCTAGCCGAGTAGACGGATACTCAACCGAGTTGCCGTCTTCTCGGGTTGAATCTTCACGATTTGTGTCTGATTCGTTTTCTTTCTGCTTCTCAGAATAGCCTCTTGAAGAGAACAAACTTGTTCCGGCGATTTCTCTGGAACCACAACATCGCTAGACGGCGCCTTGAGGCCCTAGAAATGGAGCGCAAGACTGATGAAGCGACGGAAAAGGAGGTCATGGATCGCACCCTCCAGATTTCCGAGATCGAAAGTAAGCTTTTAGCTACGCGGTTCCTGCGTTTTGTGTTTACGCCCGCTTTTGCTTTCTGCTCTAATCGATTCCTTCCCGTAGGCAAGTTTAAGACCTTGGCAGAGGAGCATCCGAACTGCCGCGCTTTTATTGAGAGCGGTCAAACTACGATTAAAAGGCTGGAAGGTGAGTTGGTGTTTTTCTCGGCTTGTTTTCCTTCCTCCCATCTTTGCTACTCTGCTGACCGTGTTTTGCTCTTCACAGAAGACCATAAGAAATTTGTCAAGGAGCATCTCGACTGCCTCAAACCCGCCGAGGTGCAGCAGCAATTGGCGAGTCAGGATGTAGAGTTGAAGAAAGAGCACACCACCGAGATGGAACCTCTCCAACTCCAGCTGCGAACCGCTCTTCAAAATGCCCTCGATATAACTACCGAGAAGAGCAAGTTAGCAGCCGAGAAGAAGAAGATCGAAGCAGCTGCCAAGGCCGAGAAACGGGCTCTCGAGCTGGAGTGCGATACGCTGAGGAAGAGCAACTCGGATCTCATGCTCCAGCTGGCCCAGTTCCGGAGGGTGGAAGAAAGGCAGGTTGCTGACGAGGAGTCATGGGAGAAGACGCTGCAGTCGCTACTTTGCGAGCTGAACAGTAAGTACCTGCTTCCCTGCGCTTCGCTGTTCCTTTTGCTTCTCTGCTGCCTGATTCGCTTCTCTTCTCTGTCTCTGTTTCTAATCTTTTTGATAGCTTTTTCAGAAATCTTCCCTGACCTTTGCTCGGCCTGCAAACGTGCTCTTTCAAAGGCCCAAGCAGCTCGCACCGAGAAGGGGCAGCCCATGGATACTAAAGCTTCGATTGAAGACTGCTTCACGAACATGCAGGGGCAGCTCCAGCGTCTAAGGGGCGTGGGCACCGATCTGGTGCGCACTGCCTTCAAGCTCCATGACTTGTTCTGGCCTCGAGACTCTGCGCCAGCAACCATCCGTGGACTTGCCGAGAAGCTGAACAGCGTTAAGGCCGAGCTGAAGAAGTGGCGAGCATCCGGAGCTCGGGCAGGCGCTGATATGCTGCTCCTCTTTGTCTGCAGCTGGTACGACAATCTGGATCTCAACCTTATCCTCGAGATGCGCCAGGATTCGAGGTGGGAGAAGGATACCGACTGCGTGGCTCGCCGCCAGTTGGTTGCATACGAGATCGCATCCTACGCGGATACCGCGGGCTACATCGAAGGCGTCACCGAGCCAGACACGGATGTGGAGGGCGAGGGTGACGACGAGGATGAAGATGACGACGAGGAAGCCACTGAGTCCGAAGGCCTGAGCTGCTTCAACAGTGCTAACGAGAAGACCGGGAAGGGGAAGGCTGCAGTTGTCGTGGATAGCGAAGATGAGGCCGAGAGCGAGAAGATGACTATCGACACCGCGGCGCTCGAATTCGGCACTTCATCAGGTGCTGCCCTCGACGACACGGCGCTACTCCACACCCAAACTGCTGCCTCCACCTCGGCAACGGACGTCATCTCGGTGGCCACGGCCACCTCTGATCAGGCTGCCACCAACCCAGAAGCTGATGTGGCGAAGACTGACGCCACCAACTCGGAAGCTGACACTGCCAAGGCCACCTCCGAGACTGATGCCGCCAGGACCAACACCGAAGCTGATGTCGCCAAGGCCAACATCGAGGATGCTGCTACCTCCACATGATCACCTCCTGCAACTTTGTCCTTAAAACTTTTATCAGATCCCCGGGATGCCGGGTGCAGATGTATCGAAACAATTATGTTTGTCGTTTGCTACTCAGTTTTATTCACGTTCGATATTTTTTAACTTAGTCAATTTGAGCAGCCTTGCCTCGAAGCCGGGTTGCGTTATCATGCAAGTCCCCGAGTTGCATTTCTTATTCGCTCTTCCTTTTTATATCAACTCTTACCCGCAACTTGTTGCTTTTTTGGTATTCGAGTCACAAGAATTCAAAGTTGGAGTTGCAAATACTTAGCCACTTAGAAACACTCATAGTAACGCAGCCCACCACTTAGCCGAAAAGGAGTTAACAAAAAACAATAGTAAAAAACTCCCTACTCGGTTCCTGCACTTTTTCTTTCCTTAGTAATTTTTCTTGTGCTCATTGACCTTTTGCTTGTTCTCTTGCTTGCCATGAAGCCGGGTTTCGGACAGCAGCAGAGTCGAAGAGTTGGCATGTAGGTCTAAACACAATACTAAATGTACTCGTGAAATTTTAAGCAGAGCAACCGAGTGGACAAAAGTGAAGCCGGGTAGAAACACACAGAGTAATTTTGGACGAGGGCAGTCCCCGAGCTCAATTTCAGATTGCATAGTAGAATTTTAACTCGGATAAGAGAGTACATACACATCTTTGCTCACGAATGAAAGCGACGAAGTAGGGCTACATTCCAGGGGCGCTTAGATTCCTCTCCAGCTTTATCTGCCCTGTTCTCATGTGATGGACGCACGTCCACGAGATAATAGGCATCATTGTGCAGCGCTTTGCTCACAATGAAAGGCCCTTCCCATGGAGGAGACAACTTGTGCATCCCGGCTGTGCGTTGCACAAGCCTAAGGACCATGTCTCCTTCTCGGAAAACCCTTGGGTTCACCTTTCGGCTATGATAACGCCGCAGGTTTTGCTGGTAGATAGCTGAACGTGACAGAGTAAGCTCTCTTGCTTCTTCGAGCAGGTCAACGTCATCTTCTCGAGCTTCTCTCGCCTCCACCTCAGTGTAGAGGGTTACTCGGGGGGAGTCATGCTCTAAATCTATTGGCAACACGGCCTCAGCCCCGTATACCAAGAAGAATGGCGTGTAGCCGGTTGACCGGTTAGGGGTAGTCCTTAGACTCCACAACACCGCTGGCAACTCGTCTAGCCAACACCCAGGTGTTTTCAGCAATGGCTCAATCAGCCTTGGCTTTATGCCTGCTAGCACCATGTCGTTTGCTCTTTCCACTTGCCCATTGGAGGCGGGATGCGCAACGGATGCGACATCTAGTCGGATGTGCTTATCTCTGCAGAACCGCACCATTGCTCCCTCAGCAAAATTTGTGCCGTTGTCTGTGATGATGCTGTGCGGGTAGCCGTACCTCAGGATCACATCCTTTAAGAATTTCACGGCCGTAGCTCCATCGCACTTCCGAATAGGCTTCACTTCAATCCACTTGGTGAATTTATCCACCATGACTAAGATGTGAGTCATGTTGCCTCTAGCCGGCTTGAAGGGGCCGACCATATCCAAGCACCAAACAGCAAATGGCCAGGTAATGGGAATGGTTTTCAACTCGGAAGCAGGCATGTGGATCTTACTCGCGAACATCTGGCAGCCGTTGCACTTCCTCACGATGTCTTCAGCTTGCTGCAGAGCTGTGAGCCAGTAGAAGCCATGCCGAAAAGCCTTCTTGGCCAATGCCCGAGAAGAGGCGTGGTGCCCGCATTCTCCTTGGTGTATCTCCACCAGAATTTCTCCTCCTTCTTCTGGGTCCACACAGCGTTGCAGCACGCCGGTGGCACTTCTCTTGTGCAGCACATCTCTGAATATGGTGTAGCCCTTGGATCTTCTCTGAATCTGCCTTGCGATCACCTCATCTTCTGGCAGAGTGCCGTCCTTTAGAAAGGATAATATGGGCATGGCCCAACTCGGTGTCTCTCGTGTAGAAAACACTGGTTCGTCCACTTCCATCGGGATAGGCACCTCTGGCTGCTCTTCAGGGTTGGGAGCACTTCTCTGAAGCCCTGAACGATTGGCAAGAACCTCCTCAATGAATGCGACAGTCCCCGGGTTGAGTACAGCAGTCCCCGAGTATGGAGCGGCAGTCCCCGAGTAGGGAGTGGCAGTCCCCGAGTAGGGAGTGGCAGTCCCCGAGTAGGGAGTGGCAGTCCCCGGGTAGGGAGTGGCAGTCCCCGGGTTCTCTGTTGCATTCTCGCAGTCAATCTCCATGGGAACGGATTCTTCACTTGGCAGAGAAGGAACAAATATGGATTCCGAGTTGGGGGATGGTTTGATGGACGGCTTCCTCAAATGCTCTAAGGCAATTCCCGCCGGGATAGATTGCCGAGAAGACCCTAACTTGGACAGCTCGTCTGCCGCTTCATTCTCTGCTCGGTGAATATGCTGGAACTCGCAGCCTTCGAAGAATCCAGTCATAGACTGTACCAGGAAGCGGTACGATGCCATGTTGGCATCCAGAGCATCCCAAGTGCAAGAGACTTGCTGCACCACCAGATCTGAATCGCCATAGCATATAATGCGCTGCACGCCAACCTCCTTGGCTACTCGCAAGCCGTGCACCACGGCCTCGTACTCTGCAACATTGTTGGACGCCTTGAAATGAATTTGCAGCACGTACTTGAGTTGATCTCGTTTGGGTGACGTAAGCACTACGCCAGCACCAAGGCCTTCCTTCACCTTCGAGCCATCAAAGTGCATCTTCCAGTAATTGGAAACTGGAGCAGGAGGTTCGTATTGCACCTCAGCCCAGTCCACCAGAAATTCTGCCAGGATTTGAGACTTGATGGCTTCTCTTCTTGCATATGCGGGAGCGTACGCGGCCAACTCAATTGCCCACTTGGCTACTCTGCCACTCGCTTCCTTGTTGCCCATGATATCCGAGATGGGAGCAGAGCTCACAACCGTGATGGGGTGGTCTTGGAAATAATGCTTCAGTTTCTTGGCGCCCAGGTACACGCCGTAGGTCATCTTCTGGTAATGCGGGTAGTTCTGCTTGGAGCTGGACAGCACTTCACTGAGGTAGTATACTGGGCGCTGCACACTCTTGCCTTCCTCTTCTCGTTCCACTACAATCACCATGCTGACCACTCGGTTGGTAGCAGCAATGTATAGCAGCATTGGCTCCTTGGGTAGCGGACTAGCCAAGATGGGAGCGCTACCCAGCATTGCCTTCAGCTCATTGAATGCCACGTCCGCTTGCGGAGTCCAGACGAACTTGTCACTTTTCTTCATTAACTGGTACAGAGGCAGGGCCTTCTCGCCCATTCGGCCCAGGAAACGACTCAAAGATGCCAAACAACCAGTGAACTTCTGCACATCCTTTAGGGATCTCGGCAAAGACATGCTCTCGATAGCTTTTATCTTTGAAGGATTGGCTTCAATGCCCCGACTAGACACCAGGAAGCCGAGTAGCTTGCCAGCCGGGACGCCAAAGGTGCATTTACTCGGGTTCAGCTTCATTTTATACTTGCGCAAGTTAGCGAAGGTTTCCTCAAGATCGGCAAGCAGAGTTTGTGTTTTATTCGTTTTGATGACAATGTCATCTACGTACACCTGCACATTCTTGCCGAGCTGGTTGTGCAAGCATTTTTGCATGCACCGCTGATAAGTGGCACCCGCATTTCGCAACCCGAAACACATGACACGATAGCAATAAGCCTCGTACGGGGTAATGAAGGCAGTCTTTATTTGATCAGCAAGATTGAGAGCTATCTGGTGAAAACCAGAGTAGGCATCTATGAAAGACAGCAGTTCACAACCAGCAGTGGAATCGATCACCTGAGGAGCCGGTTGCCGCTACCCGACTGAGGAGCGCGGTATGGTTTCTTGTTGCCTTGGCCCTGGTTCTAGTTCTGCCCGTAGGCTCCAGCAGGTTTTTGCCTTTGGCTGCCCCCAGCTCCAACAGCCACTGCATTCACTTCCTCAGGGTCGTACCGAGTATCTATTCGGTCACCCCTGCGCTTATTGCGGAACTCGTTGCGCTTGTTGCTGTTGAAGTTTCTTCTCGGCTCGGAGGAATCCATCAGGGGCTGAGTAGGGTCACCGAGTGCGTACTGATCTGCAATCTTGATGGTCTCCGCCAGAGTGTTTGGCATCTCCCTCTGCAACCTTTGCCACAGCATACTGCCATGTCTGCAACCCTGCGCAAACCAAGTGATGGCCTGGGCTTCATTCACACCTTCACAGGTGTTCCGCAATGTGCTCCACCGAGTAAGGTACTCGCGGTCCGTCTCGTCTTCCCGCTGCCTGCAAGCGGACAGCTGCTGTGGCCTATTCGGCCTCTTGTAAGTGCTGGTGAAATTACTGATGAAGGCCTCCGAGAAGTCCAGCCAGCAATTGATGCTGTTCTTGGGCAAGTTGTTGAGCCAAGTGCGAGCTGGACCCTCTAGCATCTGCGGAACGTACCGCACTGCCCATCTCCGGTTGCCGTTCGCGATATGAAACGCGGTGACATAGTCATTGAGCCAATCCTCCGGCTTGGTGCTACCATTGTAGCTCTTGGTGCCCCTTGCGAGCTGGAAGTTCTTCACGGAAGGCTCGTTCATGATGCGCGGGCCAAAGCACTCGGGGCCGGGAGGTCCCGTGTTCTCTAGTCGCGCCGACAAGCTGATCCGGTCCAGCTGGTGCCTTGCATCTCCAGGCGCCAGCACGCGCTCGCCCACACGATCCAGGATGTCATAGCCACCCAACCCCATGGCCGAATAGCCATCATCATATCTGTCCACCTGCACAGCTGCAGGCTGCTCCACCGGGTTGGCGGCTGGCGCCACCGCACGCGGTTGCTGCCTCTGCCGAGTAGGCTGAGCAACTGGATGCTGAGAAGGGCCTGGGCGCTCTCCATCTCGGGCCTGGCTTTGAGCTTTATGGGCTTGAAAGCCTGCTCCTGCAGTGTTGTGTTTCTGACCGGACTGTCGCGGCACAGCGAGCTGTTTCGCGGCGACAGCCGGGTCGTACACCTGCATCTGCCTACCCTTGCCGGAATGCCCACTCCGGCTTCTCTCACGGCTAGGATGCGGTGATGAAGCCTGATCGTTAGATCTAGCCACGTGCGAGTGCACCACCTGAGAAGCTCCAGCACCTGGGTTGGCTTTCCGGAACTCCTCGTTCTGCCTAGCAGCCTCTAGCACCAGCTCGTTTAGCCTCTCCTGCTGCCTAACGCGCGCGTCGCCAGCTAGATGCGGCAACTCGGCAGCTACAGCCTCAGCGGCTCTAAGTGTTTTGGCGGGTGTGCTGTATCTGGGTCTAGTGGAGGTGTTTGCGGTGGCGGACTGACTGGGAGCCTCTACAACCGTTGCAATCTCGGCGCCTAGGTTGCGACGCGTAGCACCTACTTTGCTAGCTCTCCTAACAACCGGTGTGAAACCGTGAGCCTTGTTGTACTCAATCTGATCTAGGCTAAGCTCTAGCCTAATCTTCTCCAACTCCGCCTGCTCAGCGAGCAGCTCCTGGCGATGCCGGTCGAGTTGCTCCTTCATGGTCAGGAGCTCGAGGTCAGTGGGAGACGGCATACCCGTCCGCGCAGCAGGCGCAGGGATTGTCGGAGTAGTGGAAAGGGGAAGGTTGCACTCCTTCTCGTAGGGCTTGTGTGTCTTTCCGCCAGCACTTGAGCCAGCGAGATCCTCGACGACGACCGCGGCGGCAGCCGCGCCCTTTCCGGCGTCCGCAGCCAGGCCAGCCATCATCACCTCCACGCTGTCCGCAGTACGGCCCAACGGCCTCCCGCGTGCGGCGATGACGGCAGGTGGGTCTTCCGCGACATGCACCAGCTCGGGGTACTCGCGGTCGATGACGGTGGCGACGTAGACGAGGTGCGCGCCAAAAGAAAGCACCGAGCCGCCCTCCAGTATGGCCCTGCCGCCGAAATCACCGGCGTTGTCGGTGACGAAGTCGAAGGAGCCGAATCTATGGACGAGGCCACAGACCACGCGCTCTCCGGTAGCCGAAAACGATCCCGTCCAAACGTAAACTCCAGCCAGCGCTGCTGGTTGCCCCACGGTGGGCGCCAACTGTCGTGGTGGTGTCACGGCAGATGCCATAGGATGGCTAAAGTTGTGGGGACGAAGGACGCTGGAGGCGCTCGGGGAGGGATCACGCGACGAGTAGCCACGTGAAGTATGGAACAAGCACTGCAAACAACAAGATCTACCCAGGTTCAGGGCCCTCGTGTGGAGGTAAAAACCCTACTCCTGCCTTTCTTTCTTTGTATTCGAGTCTCTCCGAGTAGCCACAGTACAAATGTTCTTGCTACCGAGTAGCCACTCTTCTCTGTACGTGATGAACTAGGTCAAGAATCTGAACCAAGTCTGGGATCCCCCGCGCAGGAGGGGGCAGGGCACCTTATATACTCGGTGCCCAGCCGGATACAGCAAAATACAAACAGATGTCGACATAGTGTGCACACCGTCCTTCTTCCGAGCTCCCGCTGACAGCTTTGGCTTCTAAGTTTGTCCGGTGCGGAAAGTCGTTGGGCAAAACCAAGTAACCGATCTGTTATCACTGCTGCGAACACAGAGTAGGTCCCCCCTATCCTGCGACGCCTTGCTGACACACTGCCGCTGTCAGGCACGCCGTCCTCAGATGAACAGTGCCGTGAACAGTGCCAAAGGACGGACCCGGGATACGCGGGATCCTATGTCAGAACGGCTCCTTTGACTTCTGGCCCGAGTAGGATCCCGCCATTTCTACTCGGGCCAACTCTTCTACTCGGAGGGACATAACTTTCTTGATTCGTCCTTCTGGCCATCTATATGTAGGACCGAGTAGCAGTCGACCGGGTAGCAAGTACCGGGTAGCCGGCTACTCGGCCAAACATCCTCTTCTCATCTTGTCCTTGGCACTTGCCTTTACCCTACTCGGGGGTAACCCCCCGACAAAGAAGGTCTATTCGGTCGCCCCGCCAGCGCTGCACCATCACAAGTCGGACATTCTTGGTAGTGGGCTCATAAAATTGAGGTGCTACCAATTCTTTCCGATTAGGTGGTTTGAGTCGGACTCTTACAACATAAGCACTTGGTAATCTAGACGAGTCCATCACAACGGTTGTGGGGCTCGGGGCGAGATAGGTTGGGAGCCGGGGCATGTGATGTCACCCAACTAACAGGAGTCGTATTGGATACGATTGGCAATGTGTTGCCTACCTAGATCACTTGACGGCTAGAGGTGATGCTAAATCTCACTAGTCGGCTTGCTTATTTAGGATCTTGAATCACTTAGCAACCATCGGAGGGGTGTTGGTTCTAGTGGGAGCATAAGTATTAAAGCATTTAATATGCCTGCTCTTTTATGAATACATGTCTTAAGTATTTTGCATATTTTCTGTTGTAGATCAATGGCACCTAGCAACCTTCCTGAGTTGTCCACTTTTGCGTTGAGGTCAATCCTAGAGAAAGATAAGCTTAATGGAACTAATTTCACCAACTAGTATCGTAATCTGAGGATAGTCCTCAAGCATGACAAGAAAGAACATGTTCTAGAAACTCCACTTCCAGATGAGCCTGATGATGATGCGACTGTCACTGTCATAAATGCCTACTGTAAGACTAGAGATGAGTCTACGGAAATTAGTTGTCTTATGCTTGCACACATGGAACCGGACTTGCAGCAGCAGTTTGAGAATGTTGAGGCCTACGATATGATCGAAAACCTCAAAAGTATTTTCCAGGCTCAGGCAAAGACCGAGAGGTATCAAGTCTCTCAAGCTTTGCTAGGCTGTAAGCTCAAAGACAGCGATCCACTGAGTCCGCATGTAATCAAGATGACTGGTTACGTGCAGTCTCTGGATAGGCTGGGCTTCCTAATTAACGAAGAGTTCGCTACTGGTATAATTCTGAACTCACTTCCTAGTGCGTATGGTCCGTTCATTTTGAACTACCACATGCATTGTATGGATAAGAAGATCACTGAATTACATGGGATGCTCAAAACGGCAGAGGCTGATCTCAAGAAAGGCGCCAATCAAGTGTTGATGGTGCAGAATAAGGCTAAGTTCAAGAAGAGTGAAAGATCATCTTCCGTTTCGATAATTAAATGACAACATACCTATTGGTCTAACGTTTACTTGTTATTCATGAAAATGCCCAGGTTCATAAAGTTTACATTCTCCATGGGTTACAATTTTATTGGGATTGAAAAGAGCTCAAAATGACAAAGCTAGGAAGTGGTTTTTGCATGGAGCGGAGGCTCGATTGAAAAGAGCTCAAAATGACAAAGCTAGGAAGTGGTTTTTGCATGGAGCGGAGGCTCCAGTGAAACCACCGGAACCTCCGCCCCAGCCCTTTTTCCTGCACTGCCTAGGCGCGGGTCTCCGGTGTGGCTCCGGTGTGGGGTCCGCTAAAACTGCACTCGGGTGCATACGAGCGGAGGCTAGGGAGGAGCCTCCGGTGGACATCCTGTGGGCGGAGCCTCTGGTGAAACCACCGGAGTCTCCGCCCTCTCCACTGGCACACTGGGGGTCTGGCCTCCGGTGGCATCTCCGGTGGAGGGTTCGCCAAAATGGTGTTCTGTTGGATAAGAGCGGATCCTCTAGCGAAACCTCCGGTGCGCCTCCGGTTGGCAGAACCTCCGGTGAAACCACCGGAGCCTCTGCCCTCTCCACTGGTGCAGTGGGGGGTTGGCCTCCGGTGGTGGCTCCGCCTAAACGGGGCTCTGTTGGATAAGAGCGGAGGCTCCAGCGGAACCTCCGGTGCGACTCCGGTGGGCGGAGCCTCCGCCAAAAGCACCGGAGCCTCTGCTAGCAAAGTTACCAGGAAAGGATTAAAGGGCCGCGCTGGTGCGCACAAGTGAAGACCACCGGAGCCTCTGGTGTTGCGTGGGCTGCTCAAACGACCACTTGGTGAGAGGCTATAAATATCCCTTCCCCTACCTCATAAATGCTAAGCTTTTCCCACTCTCTCTCTTAGCCATTAATGAAAGCTTCAACCTTCTAGATCTCCCTCTCCAACCACCCAAACACTCCCATACTTTGTGGAGAGCTAGAGGAGACCTAGATCCACACTTCCACCAAAGGAATTTCAAATCCATCCACCACATCCTAGTAGATCTAGAATCCTACTTGAGGCCTAGAAACCTTAGTAGATCTTGTGCTTGTAGCTTCCACCTTGTTGCAAGAAGCTTCAGATTGCTTGAGAGACTCCATCCATCTTGTGGAGTGACCTCGAGCTTATGTAAGGGTTTGGTCAACGCCTTCAAGTCGACCTTATAGTGGAAACGAGAATCTCCCTCACCGGAGAAGCTCAAGGAGAATAAGGTGTGCACAACCGTGCTATTGAGGAGCGCCTAGGTGGCCCCCCACCTCTCCAACGTAGACGTACTTCTCTTGAGAAAGAACTACGGGAAACATATCCTTGTCTCCTTGTTTACACTTGTGGTTTATCTCGTTGCCTTTCGTTTTACTTCTGTTGCGTATCTTATCGTGTATCACTTAGGTTGCTCACCTAGTTGCACATCTAGAGAAACTTACTTTATCTTGCTTAGCCATAATTAAAAAGAAAAGAAAAAAATTGGTAGTCAACCTATTCACCCCCCTCTAGTTGACCATAGTGCACTTTCAAAGAGTTCTTGGACCAAGAAGAAGAAGGATAAGTCAGGAGGCAACGCCCATGGCCCTATCCAGAGCGCTTCCTCAAAGACTAAGCCACCTCCTACAACTAGAGCCAATTGCTTCTATTGCAAGCAGGATGGCCACTGGAAGAGGAACTGCACCAAGTATTTGGCTGACAGAGCCAAGAGTGGAGGTGTGACTTCCAACTAAGGTACGCTTGTGTGCAATGTTATAGACATTTATCTTGCTGATGCACCTAACAGTTCTTGGGTATATGATACCGGATCAGTTATTCACATATGCAACTCGTTGCAGGGACTGGTAAGAACTAGGAGCGTGGCGAGAGGAGAGGTTGATATTCGGGTCGGCAACAAGGCGAGAGTCGCTGTGTTGGAAGTCGGTACGATGCAACTTCATTTAACTTCAGGATTTTTAATGGAGCTTAATAATTGTTATTATGTTCCAGTGCTTAGTCGAAACATTATTTCCGCCTCATGTTTGATGAGACAAGGTTATGAGTCGAATATTAAGAATAATAGTTGTTCTTTATATTTGAAAGATATGTTTCATGGCTTTGCACCCATTCAGGACGGGTTATTTATTTTGAATCTTGATATTAAATCGGTCTATAATATAAATGTGAAAAGGTTGAAACCAAATGATCTAAATATGACTTATTTTTGGCACCGTCGGCTTGGTCATATAAGTTTGAAGCGAATGAAGAAGCTCCATGATGATGGACTTCTAACTTCGTTCGACTTAGAGTCATTCGAGACATGCGAATCATGCCTACTAGGAAAAATGACCAAAACACCTTTTGCAAGTTGTTGTGAAAGGACGTTCGACTTGTTGGAACTAATACATAGTGATATATGTGGCCCAATGAGCACGACAGCCAGAGGTGGTTATGAGTACTTCATTACCTTCACTGATGATTTGAGTAGTATGGATATATCTATTTAATAAAACATAAGTCGGAAGCCTTTGAGAAATTCAAGGAATTCCAAAGTGAGGTACAAAATCAACTCGGAAAGAAAATAAAGTTTCTACGGTCGAACCGTGGAGGCGAGTACATGAGCCATGAGTGTTATGAACATCTAAAGAGTTGTGGAATAGTTCCTCAACTCACTCCGCCGGGTACACCGCAGAGGAAAGGTGTATCAGAACGGAGAAATCGGACCTTGTTGGACATGGTAGAATCAATGATGAGTCGGACGGATCTACCTTTATCATTTTGGGGTTATTGTCTAGAAACTGCAACATTCATACTAAACAGAGTACCGTCAAAGTCAGTAGAGAAGACACCGCATGAGATATGGACTGGCAAAAGGCCAAGTTTGTCTTTTCTTAAGATTTGGGGTTGTGAAGCATTTATCAAGCGACTTCAGTCAGATAAGCTCACGCCCAAGTCGGATAAGTGTATTTTCGTGGGGTATCCGAGGGAAACCTTGGGGTACTACTTCTACAACCGAGAAGAGGGCAAAGTGTTTGTCGCTCGGAACGGTGTCCTCCTTGAGAAAGAGTTTCTCAATCGGGGAGTCAGTGGGAACACAATGCAACTTGAAGAAATTCGAGAGGAACCGGCTAGGGGCGAATCGGCAAGGGCCTTGGAGGCTGAGACGGTCGTGGTACCTACGCCGGTAACAACACCTGAACCATGGAGATCTGCTAGATTACAAAATGCTGGTGACGTTTTACTGTTAGACATTAATGATCCGGCAACTTATTCGGAAGCGATGGTGGGATCTGATTCTAAGTCATGGCTTGAAAACATGAGATCCGAGTTAAAGTCCATGGATGAAAATCAAGTTTGGAATTTGGTTGATATGTCTGACGGTGCAAGACCCGTCGAGTGCAAATGGGTCTTTAAGAAGAAAACGGATATGGATGGAAATATTTCCGTCTATAAAGCACGACTTGTCGCGAAGTGGTTCTGATAGGTTCAAGGAGTTGACTATGACGAGACCTTCTCGTCTGTAGCGATGCTTAAGTTAGTTCGGATCATGTTAGCCATAACAGCCTATTTCGACTATGAGATATGGCAGATGGATGTCAAGACGGCTTTTCTTAATGGAAATTTAACTGAGGACATGTATATGATACAGCCCGAAGGTTTTGTCGATCCAGCTAACGCTGAAAAAGTATGCAAACTTCAGAAATCTATTTATGGGTTGAAGCAAGCATCTCGGAGTTGGAACATTCGCTTTGATGAGGTAGTCAAATCGTTTGGCTTCATCAAGAGCGATCATGATTCTTGTTTATACAAAAAATTTAGTGGGAGCAAAGTATTTTTTTTAATCTTATATGTGGACGACATATTACTGGTGGGAAATAATGTCATGATGTTGCAAGAAACCAAAGAATCATAGGAAAGGAGTTTCTCAATGAAGGATTTGGGTGAGGCGACTTACATACCGGGAATCAGGATCTATAGAGATAGATCAAGACGGCTCATTGGATTGAGTCAGAGTACATATCTGGACAAAGTTTTGAAGAAATTAAAAATAGAAGAGTCTAAGAAGGGGTTCTTACCGATGTCCCATGGTGTAAAACTTAGCAAGACTCAGTGTCCTTCGACGACTGATGAGCGAAGTCGGATGAGTGTGATACCGTATGCTTCGGCAGTCGGATCCATCATGTATGCCATGATTTGTACTAGGCCAGATGTTTCCTATGCTCTAAGTGTAACGAGCAGATACCAGACTGACCCTGGCGAAGCCCACTGGGTAGCTGTTAAAAACATACTTAAGTACTTGAGAAGGACTAAGGGAATGTTCCTAGTTTATGGAGGTGATGAGGAATTCAGTGTAAAGGGTTACACGGATGCGAGTTATCTCACCGACTCAGATGATTCTCGTTCTCAATCTGGATACGTGTTCGTAATGAACGGAGGGGCTGTGATCTGGAAGAGTTCCAAGAAAGATACCGTATCTGCATCTACGATAGAGGCTGAGTATATTGCTACCTCGGAGGCTGCAAAAGAAGCTGTTTGGATCAGGAACCTCTTGGTGGATCTTGGTGTGGTTCAGGGCGCGTCCAATCCATTGGACGTATATTGTGACAACAATGGTGCTATCACATAAGCGAAGGAACCTAGACAACACCAGAAGAACAAACATATACTCATGCGTTACTATCTCATTCGCCAGTTTGTCGAACAAGGTGATATCAAGTTATGCAAAGTACACACGGATGCAAACATTGCAGATCCGTTGACAAATGCGCTACCACAGCCAAAGCATGAGGCGCACATGAGAGGTATGGGCATTCGATGTCTAGGCATATGATGTCGATATGATTGACTCTAGTGCAAGTGGGAGACTGTTGGGAATATGCCCTAGAGGCAATCATGTATGATGTAATTCCCAATGTATTCATAAAGTTATTAAGTTGTCATTGTTTTGAACATCTGATATATGTCATTGAATATGTGATTCGATTGTGAAACTATGTATTCATGTTGTTCATGCTAAATTGTCCTTGGTCATTAAGGTTGTGCTCGACACACACCCTAGACTAATGTGAGTATTGGCTGATGACACGGTTCCACTTGTCATGGGCATGGCGATGCCATTCCAACGTTCACAGACTCGGCTAAAGAGTTTAGCAAGTCGGACTGACCCATATTGAGATGTAACGAGCAAGTCGTTATTTGCATGCCTCAATCAATGTAATCCTTAGACCTGAGGTTGTCGCACATCCGAGTTGTGAATCACCGACTTAGGTTCTGTCAAACGCTGTTTCGTGACAAGGCAGTTATAAAGGCAGAATTCGGGTCGAATGAGAAGCAAGTTGCATGAGGTGGATAATCAAGATGGGATTTTGCCCCTCCGAATGGAGAGATATTCTCTGGGCCCTCTCGAGTGATATGATTCCGGAAGCATGGCCATGCGCGACTCGGTTAAGTGGTAACTGAGTCTGTTGACTAATAGTTAGTCAGATGAATCATATATCACGGACCGAGAAGAGAGTTGAGCAATTTAAGGGATGACGATAATTCGCCTATAGTTCGACAAGGTATATCGTGAGGCAAAAGGGACTTAGATGAAAGTCACATTGGAAGGTATGTCGTCATGACTCTATGACACTTGGGAGTCGGGACGTTCTGCTAGGAGCCGCTACCGATTGATCGATTGGGAATCGGACTCCAATCGTGTCCAAGTCGCCATGAGCCTGCAGGGTCGTACACTTAAGAGCGAGAGCAAGTATATTGATCGGGTTGGACCCGAACCGGAAATGGACTGAATTTGTGAGTCAGACTCACAGAGGGAATGGGCCACAATCGTTGTGAAGCCCACTCCCACTCGCTATATAAAGAGGGGCGCAGGCTGCCCAACGTGCATAAGTTTCCACTCCCATGCATTGGGAACCTGTAACATCCCAAGTATGAAAATCATCCCCTTAGAATGTTTGTTGCATGTTTATTAAAGTATTGCATCATGTCATCATATTGTTTCCATGTTGGTTGCATCTGTTTCTTAATTGTTGCAATTGTTTTCCACTGTTTTCACAACTCAAATTCAAACCTTATTCAAACATTGGTTTCATACTTGCTCTGTTACAACATTTTTGAATAAAAATCACAATTAATAACAACCAATTTGTTTCATGTTTTACCTTAGTGATCACTTGTGAAAATGTTGGTTTTAAATCAATCATTTAATTCCACAACCACATTTAAAATCCAAATCAAAGCACCCAAAACAGAACCATTTTGAATTTATGTTGATACCAAAACAAATCAATTCAATTTGCCTAATTACCATAGGGGTTACCCTATTAAAATGTTGGGTTTTATTAATGGTCATCAATATTAAAAATTTCACCCAAATTTGGTTTAAATTTTAAACAGCAAGCAAATATTTAAACTTTTGAAAATAAAAGTTAACAACTGCTTGTATCTGGCCTAAGGAACTTCTCCAATTTTTTTCCAAATTTTTCATTAAGTTAAACCTATCATTTTCTTCCCAATTCTATTTCAGCAAAAAAAAAAGGAGAAAGCAAAAAAATAAAAAAATTCAAACGTTGGCGCCAGCAGGAGAGTGGGCTGCGCCCAGCCCACTGCTTCTTTTCCCTCTCCTCGCGCGCAAGCCCAGCCCAAACCCACTTACCCCCGTACCGCTTCGTCCTTTCTGTCATCATCAAGCAGTACGGCGCGCATCGGAGGTATCCACCGCGGCATCGACGGCCACCCGACGGTGATCCGAGCTCCTACCGCGCCTATAAGTGCCCTAGGGGTCCGCGCCACCTACCCCTAACCCTAGGTCGCTGTCCCCCCTCTCCGCCGCCGCCAGTTGCCTCTTCCCCGTCGAGTTCCCCTCCACTGCCACCTCGCCGGAGTCGAACTCTCTGAACCCCCGATGGAATCCGTCGTCACCGTGCACCACCAACCTATCTAGCCACTGAAATCGAAAGCCCACTCCTTCCGCTACCACTTGGACACCGGAGCACACCCGGAGGCGCACGGTGCCCTCGCCGCCATCCTCAGCCCAGTCGCCGTCGAGCTCGCCGCTTCTCTGCAACCCCGACGCCTCCCGGTGAGCCCTCCGTGCTACCTCTCTCCCATCTCTCCCTCTGTTGCGCCACCACAATTCCGTGCGTTTCCACCGCGTCCAAACACCCCACTGCACCCTAACTGCAACAAGCACGGCCACTGTTACTCCCCGCCGGCGAGCATCAGCTCGTTTTCTGTCGAGGAGCGGCGCGCGTCAGTTAAACAAATTCTTCAGTTAACACCGTGTTGAAATATAACCTCACTGCCTAACTGAACCTTGCAACGATTCAGACAGCAGCGCACTAGTTCCGTGCCTAGTGCGCGCAGAGAGAGGTGCGCGGTTCGAGCCCGCAGCGCCCAACTTTTTGTGGCTAATTTTGCTTCCCCGCGCAGAGGCCCACCAGCCAGTGACTCCCGCGGCCACGCAAGCACTCGCTCCCCGCCACGCTGGCTAGGCCCCACGGGGCAGTGTCTGTGGCTGGCTAACAGCGCAGTACCAAAAAGTTTCCAAGTTTCTGTTTATTTCCTAAATCAAATTAAATAACAGATTTAAACCCCAAACTTTAAACTTTAATATCTTTTAATCTATAAGTCCAATAAATAAAAGTTTTATATGTTTTCTGTTCCAAATCAAATGATCTTTCCAAATAATCCATTTGTGTACTGTTTTGAACTTTCAAATTGCAATTCAAATTTAAATTCAAATCATTCAATGGTATTTTGCTAAAATTCATAACTAATTCATAATAAATCCAAATCATGCAAATAAAATATGTTTTCAATGCTATTTCAAATAACCTATTCAAATATAAATTTTGTTTCATGTTTTGAATAATTTAAATTGCCTAAATAATTTAATCCTTGTTTAATTCAATTAAATTTGATAAAATCATAACTTGCTCAATTTAAATTATTTTTGAACATGCAAAATATGTTTTCAAACCACCAAAGTATGAACTCTTCAAATATGAGTTTGAAATTATGTTTTGAACAAATAAAATTCAATCAAATTCAAACTTGTTTTAAATTCATTTAAAACTTGTTTAATATTGTTTAATTCATAATTAAATTATCCTAATTCCAATTTCAACATTTGAAACATGTAATCCAGCTAAAATTTGATGTTCTTTTCAAATATAAACTTTGTTATTTGTTTTGAACAATTTAAATGGTTGAAAACAACAAATACTTGTGTGTCACCTTTAAGGCACCCAAAAATTCCCTAAATTAATAATAAAATTCTAAATTGCTACACCCTATTTTAAATTGGTTCTGATGTTGTTATTTTGCTGTTTCCCTTTTGCATGCATCATACTAAACCACTAGCACCTGTTGATTATTTGGAAAACAAATAATCTATACAAAATCCATGGGCTTTTCATATGCAACTCAAAGTTGCATATGTGTCCATTTAAATTGTGTTATCATGTTATCTAGTTTATGCTGATGCAACCATTAACTTGTCATGCATCATCTTTGATTGTGCACTATGCCATGATAATGATTGTTTATATTTCTGCCTTGTTTTCTTGCTTCTTCTCGGATAGACGACGACGTTGATACCGACGATCTTTACGACACCCCTTCTGAGGATCTAGCTCAGTACCCGGCTACTGGGTTTGCAGGCAAGTTATCACTCACATGAACCATTGTGTTCCTTTCAACATTGGTTACCGATACTTTCCGTTGTCTATATTTGCTAGCCCTATGTATCGTTGCTTCTGTTACGAACCTATCACATGATACCCTAAACCCTGATATTGCCACACCTCCAGTCCTAAAACCCCGTTGCTTGGGCCCGTGTCTTACTAGCATGCTTAGGGTTGTTTTGCTCGAGTCTGTTATCAGTTACTTTCTGTTATTATATCTGTTATATACTGGGGCTCGATGTTAAACAACAATTTGTTAAATTGAGGTAATAATAATTTGCTGATAAGGCACCGGCAGGAGGCCCGGCGTGGTTTTGAGGCCTGCTAGTGTCGACCCTAATAGGAAAAGGGTCTTGTCTACTGATCCATGATGAGCGCACTATCCGCATGTGGGAAGCGTGTATGGGCACCCCCCTCAATTTGACTCGATCCGCATCTCGTCCAAATCACCACACTTAGTTCGAGCTTTCCATTTGATGCACGCATATGCAGGTACGAACCCGAGGCCAGGGTGGAACTTTTGTAGTCGGCATTTAGGGCGGCGTGGTCTTCCACTGCTATGAGGGTCCTCCTTTTCTTCGGGGGGCTCGATTAGCCGCGCACGCACAGCACGTGGTGCTTTGGGCTTGATGCGAAGAAGAGTTGAGTTGTGTTGAGTGCCCCGCTTGGTGGGAAAGGCCTTCCCATCTGGCGGGTTATTCTTACGTGTACGGCCAAATTGGTGCACCCCTGCAGGGATAAATCTTCTCGAGAAGCCGTGTTTTCCGCGGTTATGGATTACTTGGTGAAAGTACTGGCTAACAAGTACTCAGAACAACTTACACCTAACTAATGATAACTTGACTAGTAATAGGCTTATTGACACAACAACTTGATCCATCATTAATCCAACTGTGTGAGTTATCCTCGGATTGCTTCTTTGGATAAGGGGCGAGATCCAGGATGGGTTTGTTTGGTGGTTAGTTGATAGTTGGTTACGATACGCTATCTTATCTCTTTCTGTTACACCGGAAGTTGTAGTTTGTTCTGTAGTTGGTTAGTGCAGCCAGTTGCAGCATCTATTATATCCCTCTCTTCCGTTGAACCCAAGGCATCTGTGCTTGGTGTTGACGGGCTACACTTTGTTGAACTGTGAGTCTTGCTTGCCAGTACGTTTATGTACTGACCCCTTTGGGGCTGTGGTTTCCGTAGACTACGACTACGGCTGACGGGGGGACGATAACCCGGTAGGTCAAACTCCAAGGAGTAACCCGGCCCAAAGGACGGTGCGCAGGATCCGGCTAAGGATAAGGAAGCTCGTGGAGGCCCAAGTTTGTAGGCCCAGCACCTCGGGTTGAGGGCTATTGTAAAGGAAAGCTACAATTTGTGTGCCGTATCCGGGTAGGATCCAGGGTGCGCCTTGGGGGATAAGCCAGGGGGTACGGGTGCTTTATAAACCGCCCCCCAGGTCTAGTCTAGATAGAGATCTAAGAACCCTAGCGATATCGCTTGGTATCGAGCATCCAGTGTAAACCCTAATCGAATTATCATATCGAGAATAGAGATCCGGCGACTTCGATTGCCGGCTATCAGATCGAGTTGCACCATGTTTTCCTCTGAGCTAAACCCTCTCCCAAATACCTGTGTCGTCTTGCCCCAAGATCAGTTACCGCAGGTAACATCTGCCGTGATTATCCCACGACAGTTGGCGCCCACCGTGGGGCCTGCGTCCAAAGGTGTTTACATCACGGGAGAAGCTCGGAAGGGCGTGGAGAATCTTGTCATCGGCGAAATCTACATCGACCACGAAGGAGAAAAGGTGGTGGACGATTCCGGCTGGGGGCCGGAGTCGGATCACCTCGAAACCGGATCCGTCGTGACGATCGGCCGGATCAGCGTATTCATCGGTATGGTATGTGCTTCCAATTCGATCCCTGACAACGTTGGATCTGATTCTATGCCAGGAAAAGCCACGTCTATCCGATCAGATGATGAAGAATCGACTGGAACGACATATCCGGCAGAAGAACCCATCGCGGAGTGGGAACAGCCGGAGGAACCGGCATGGACCCCACGCGACCGGGCCCAAGGAGAAGATGATACCGGGTCTATCCTGGATCTACTGGAAAACCGGTATGAGGAGAACGGTGAGGAAGAACAGCCCGAATTTGCACCGGATATCGTACGCCGAGTTGCAGTCTATACGGCCCCCGCGGCCAACCAAGGAAACACAACCGCGGCATCAGTCGGGGCGGCTCAGGCAGTGGCCCAGCAACAGGGCGCGGTTAACGGAGACCCGGTCTTGACCCGGATTGATGGAGAGTCGGCGTCAGTAACCAGCAGAGCAGCGGATGAGGAGTTGCATGCAAACACGTTCGGATTCTTAGAAAACCGGACACCAGGGGCGGGTCCTTCGAACCCGCGCCACCCGGCCCTATTCGATAACAATCTGATTCTAGACCCCACGGTTCTCGCGACGGTTATCACTCCGGAGAACGCAGCGGAACGCGTCAGGGATCTGGATGTGGCGCGTCGTGCGCTGGAACAGCAAAGAAGGCAGGTAGAGACAGAAAAGCAAGGGATGGCCACACGACGGCGCGAGCTAGATGCGTTGGAAACCCGGCTTCGAGAGGAAACGTCCAGGATACATCAAAGGCATCACACCAGGTTACCAGCAACGGGCGGGGTCATTAATCCGGCTAATTTATTCGTTACACCTCAGGATCAGCCGATACCAGTGGTGAACCAAGGAACCGCACCCCAACAGATGACAGCAGCGACACATCCGGCGAATGAACGGACCGGGTTACCCCAACCCCCACCACAAACTAGAATCACAACCGGCAACGATCTACTGCCGCCGCCACCATCACGATTCCGCACACCAGCCGGCCACTACAACAATCCTATGGACAACGTATATGCAGCGACACTCGCATTGAATCAAATCCCTGTGGGAGAGTCGCCCCATGCAGAGAAGACTCGGCAAGCCATCGAGCTGTTGCACACTGCGGTGGCACAGCAAGCCAATAACCCGGATCACAGAAGCGGTATGCACGGGACGCCATACGTCAGTCAGCAGCAAGGGAATATCCAAATAAGTTCAGCGCGGCGGAGGGAAGAGCAGCAGCAAATGCCGCCTCCTCCCCGCGCTCAGGCAGCATCAGCAGCACAGGCCGTCGTGGACAGTTCTAGGGCTCGGAGGGCCGCGGCCGGGTCTGCAGCGCATGGACCTCCTGCAGCACCGCGCCCAGCCGCGCCCCCCGCGGCATCGCACGTTTCTAGAGCAAGGCCAGCTTCAACCGTTCTTGCGGGACCCAAGTGTCTCTCGGACAATATTAGAGCTGAACCTTACCCGGAAAAATTCAAAGAGCCAGGGAAAGTAGTGAATTATGAGCCAACCATGGATCCCGAAACATGGCTAAGCAGTTACGAGATGGCAATGTCAATTTGCAACGCGTCCGAGAACCTCCAAGCCAAGTTCATGTATCTGATGATGTCGGAAGGAGCAGCAAAATTGTGGTTCACCAATCTACCAGAGGGATCGATCAAGTCTTGGGAGGAATTGAAGACCGCGTTTGTCAAACACTTTCACGGGACCTGCAGGAAATTATTCACTATTGATGATCTAGAGCGATGCGTTCAGAAGAAGGGAGAATCGGCGCGCAGTTGGGTGCGCCGGGTTATGGAGATACTTCACTCATCCACGGATATCCAGCCTAAGGATGCACTACAGGCCATGGCAAAAACATGCAAGTATATACCTTTAGTGCAAAAGTTAACTCGCATGAAGTCCAGTCGAAATGCGTCGGAAGTCACAATGGGAGAATTGATGGATGCGTGCAATAAACACGCTGCGACAGATACTACAGAAGAAGAAGCTGATGACAAGAAGGCAAAAGAAAACACAAGCGGTAATGGAAGAACCGGCAACGGATCAGCATCAGGTAACAATGGAAATAGCCAGGACAAGCGCCCTTTCGAAGGAGGCTCCGAGTTTGTCGCCAACACAGAAGCCGGGTCTTCAAGGCCAAGAGCAGAAGGAAATTTCAACGGAGGTAACCACAATGGAGGAAATTATCAAGGTCCACCAAGGCCGGGTAACAATTGGGACATATTCAGGATGGCATGTCCGAAGCACAGCAGGAATGGCAGGCCGGCTAACCACTCCCTAGAACAGTGCGCCGATTTACAAAGATGGAAAAATGAGGAAGTGCACAGAGCTATGCGAGGTGCAGGACGGGGAGGAGGACCGGGTCCAGGGGCAAACCCGGGCAACGGCCCACCCCCAGCTGGTAACCCGGCGGCCGGAAATCAAAGTAATAACCAAGGGGGGGCAGGAGGTTTCCAGGCTAACCCCAAACAATTGGGTCAATATCATGTGCATACCACAGGAGGCTCTAACAAGGACAAAAAGATACTGAAGCAAGCGGTCAACTCAGTGTCGTTAGCCGTCCCGAGATACTTGAGATGGTCAGAACAGGAGGTAACATGGAGCAGAAGGGATCACCCGGAAAGAGTGGAACACCCAGGAGTCTTGGCACTAGTAGTTGCGCCGCAAGTCAATGGGTACGAACTGAAAAAGGTTTTAATGGATGGTGGAAGCAGCATCAATATACTGTATTGGGAAACCTTCCTACGCATGGGTCTCAAGGAATCTCAACTGCAAAAAAGCTCAACAGTTTTTCATGGGATAGTGCCGGGTCATTCAGCATGCCCCGAGGGAAAAATCGCATTGGAGGTAGCTTTTGGAGAGTCAAAGGATAACTATCGAATTGAGTGGCTCACCTTTGAGGTAGTGAAATTGCGCAGCCCCTATCACGCGCTATTTGGAAGGCCGGCTTATGCCAAATTCATGGCTAGGCCGTGTTACGTATATCTACAGCTAAAAATCCCGGGTCCCAAGAAGACCATTACCATACATGGAAATCGAGACATAGCAGCTGAATGCGACGAAGGAGATGCAGCAATGGCCGAGCAGGCCTGTAGAAAAGAAGAACTCAAGCATTACCGGTCTCAAGCAGACCCGGAGGATAGAGCCACATCAAAAAGGCCGAGTACTGAAGGTGAAAGAACAAAATCCAAGGTAACGCAAGATGCTAAAATGGTGGCCTTAATCGAGGATGATTCCCCCAAGCAAACCGCTGTAGAGGAAAAAGTTACACGGCCGCTCACAACCAGCCAAGTCGTCGAAATACCCCACCCGGGTTGGCTAGCAAACCCGGTACTCATCAGGAAAAGGTCCAACATATGGAGAATGTGCATTGGCCAAGCCAGACCGGGACCGGTGCTTATGAAGAACTAAACAATGTAACGGGCAGCAGGTTTCAGACGCGCTCTTTTCCTACCCAGGGTACCTAAGGGGACTGGAAGGTTTTTAATGAGGCGGCCTGCTGATCCTAAAGTTCTAGTATCAATAAAGAGATGGTTATCAAGTCCTATATCATTACATCCTGATTACAAGTAAGTCGTATCCATGCAACATCAGTAATTCAATATCATTAAAAGCATCGAGCGCATGTAGGTCTTGGGGGCTGGTTGCTCAAGTAACCAGCCACTAACCCGAATGACCCGGCCTAGATGTCTACAAGTTGTAGGGGCCGATTACTCGCAAACGAGTACGGCTGCAATCCTATAACTCGGCAAAGGAGCCAACTTTTCTTGACTTTTCTTACTTAAGCTCGATGTGACTCGCACAAAAGTGGCATGATTTGTTCGCTTATGATTACAATCAGCCATGAAGCCCAATGGGACTTGCCTGACCCTGTTTTCGTATGGATGTAACAACATGGTATCCACGCGAAAGCCGGCTTACAGTACAAGATAGTCAAAAGGGTCATCTAAACCACAAGTTTATGCAGAGTACAAGGCTAAAAGCCGGAAACTCAACAATTATCAAGCATAACTTCAGTATTTACACGGAATGGCTTTGGGCTTACGACTCGGTAAAAAATAATTTGTTCTCTGAGAAAGGCCACACCCCCATGACTCGGACTTTGGGTCATGGGGACTGGGGGACTTCGAAACAGAAACAAACTACTTGGCTATCGCAGTTCGAAAAACCCCACCATCCGAGTCTTGGGGACTTAAAGAAAAAGTTCACATATCAAAGCCCCCGGTACTCGGAAAACCGAGTCTTCCGAAGGGAGCCAAAATAGAGAATTGGGTATCGAGAAAAAATTCAAAGAATAAGCAAGCAATACAGTTGTCAAAAGACCAGAAAAGCCGCAAAGTACATCACGGGCTAAAAAGTACGTTACAAGGTACGACATCAGTATCAGGGGTGCACAGGCGCACCATCAAAAGCATAACAGTGTGATTACAAAGCATTACAAGGTATTATGATAATACGGCCCTATTCGGCCTCCTGAGTACGGCCTTCCGGGTCTGAGTCTTGGGTTTGCTGCTTAGCCTTCCTGGCTCCCTTACCCGGACTCATTGCATCAGGGCGGACTGGTGGAAGGACGGCTGGTGTAGAGGCAGACGGGCCCGATTTTAGCTCGGCCTCCCTCTTCGCAGTCGCTTCCCTCTTCCTGGCCGAGCTAGAAACCCACTTCTCCAAGATATCAAAAGGAGGGGGCGCATCCTCCGTAATAACTTTGCCATCAGCGTCATATGCACTCATAATCGTATTTAGATCCAAGCTATCGGCCAAGGCGGTAGCTGAGGGGCGCACTGCGGCTTGTATGGCTTTGAAATCCTTGGGCGTAAATTTGGAACCATCAGCCTTGAATTCGGGAAACCCGGATGTTACCTTTGCCGGGTCAAGCTTTGGAAAGAAAGCCTTGGCCAGAGTAAAAGCCCGGGTCATTCCAATTCGGCATGATGAACGCTTCCAGATCTCAATCCACCCAGGCACAGTAGAACAGGCTTGAACGAGATTCTCTTCACCCGGATATACTTCCGTAGGCCACTTTACAGCATCCAATATGAATTTTGTGCCGGCAAAGAAAGTCCGGAGTACAGTCTTGAGGGTTTTAGCCTTGGTAATGGCATTTTCCTCTGGGGCCGCAAGGTTGGCACCTGCAGTCGTAACAAAAGAAAGAGCGTATCAGTAATCCCGAGTCTGTTATAATAAATTAAAGATATGAAGCCAATCAGCAGCAGAAAACTTACTGAGCAAGATCTGATAAGTATCGGAAACCTGGTCCGATAGTTTCTTCAGTTTGGTCTGAGCGGCATTGCACTTCCTCTTGTATTTGGACACATCCTTCTTCAAGGTTTTCATGTCATCCTCAAGGATTTCCCTTCGTTTCATCTCGGCAAGAAGAAGTTGCTCGGTCCTCAGTAAAGTTTCATCAGACCGGGTTATCTGTGCCTGTAATTAGCAAGGAATGCAAGTATTAGTTGGATTGTATGGAAAGCCGAATGTGGTGTGAAGTACCAAGCATCACTTTTGCAAGTCATACTTGGAACTTGGGGACTAGGTATGCAATATGAGATACAAGGTGTCCTTACCTGATGCTCTGCAGCCATGCGCTCCAAGATCTGGCTCTCCGAAGCCTTCATAGTAAGAAGAGTGTGCATCAACTGATCAAAAGTATCTTTACTCGTATCAGAAGACCCGGGGCCTTGGAAATTCCGGGAAGGAGCTTTCTTCTTAGCAGGAGGCGGAACCCGGGTCATCCGCGTGTCGGAATCCGACGCTTCTTCTTCTTCACCGAAGATGGTGGTTTTGTTCTTCTTGCTTGCATGGGAAGCAATTGGATACTCGGCTCCCTGCGGGTCCGGGTTTGGCGGCGACGCTTGTTTTTCACCGCTGGACGCGGCTGTAGTCTTATCAGCCGGGCTCCCCTTACCCGGGCCCTCGGTCTCCGTTTCCTCTTGATCGCTGACAACGACCGTGGCCCTATAAGGTGTTGTCAGTCAGTAGTTAAATACACAGTCAAGAAAGGGTGATGAAATATGGTGGAACGTCAGGAAAGGGATCTTACCCGGTATTCACCGCGAAGTCACAAGGAAATCCATCGCTGGACTCGGGAGAAGCTGGAAATTATCAAGTTAGATGTCACATGGGAATGGTTTAAAGAGAATGTCTTGACCCAGAAAAGATAGGGTAATTACCAGCCCGCCGCGGGGGGGTCGAGGTAATACCCGGGTTAAGGGCTTCATCACCCGGATGATTCCGAGTTGACCTACGCTTGGGCCTGGGCGACTCCTTCAAGAATGGCCAGTGGGACAATGTCAAGTTAGCTCAAGTATATCATTAAAATAATGCGAGTTGAATGTGAGAGGGAGATATGAAACCTTGGAGGTGGCCTCTTGGGTCTTTCTTTTGGATCCGACTTTGACTGTCGTCTCCAGTTCTTCCTCGTCGCTGGCAGATTCTACCTTGCCATCGGAGTCTTCTTCCTCGTCATCCTCTTGTTCTGAATATCATCAAAGTTATGGTTGAAAATGAAGGGGTTATGACGAGTTCAAAGGAATCAAATAAAATTCAAAGAGTACCTTCATCCGAGTGAACAGCCTCTTGCTCCTCTGGACTTTCGGAGCTAGGGGAGGCGTTGATTTTCCAAAAGTCGTCATCAGCCTGAAAGGTGTTAATGCACAGGTTATCAACTGTATAAAGTGGAAAGAATGAAAGTAAGGGCGTTAGAGTCGGACTTTTACCTCAGGGGCGGGGTTTTCAAGCGTGAAGGGCTCTAACCCGGATATGTTCCGGATTACCTCGAGCTTTTCCGTCAAAAAACCTTTGATGGTTTTATGAGTGTCGCCAGGTGCGAAGATGTTATCGGAGTATCGGAGCGGATCAGAAGGTTCTCCTGAATACTCGCACATCAACTTTGTGCGGATGGAATTGGGCTGAATCCAAAATCGACCCAGGTCTTTACTAGGTTGAGCCCGATGAGACCCTGGGCTGTAAGAGTAGCGATTTTGGCTAGCAAGGGTTGAATTGCCTCCCTATCCGAGTTAGGGGCAAAGGCACTAAACTTATCAGAGATGTCGAGAAGACCCTCCGAATAACCCGGCAATTTCTTTTGGCCGGGTGGGGAAGTGTCTAGACAGTAGAAGTAAGAAAGCTGCCAATGCTTGACATGGGAATTAAGGGTGAGGGGTGGCATTAGAGAGTTTTTGCGGCGCTGGATCGAAACCCCGCCGCAAGTGAGAAGCGCCCCATCACCGCTTTCGCGGCATGGCTTGCATTGAAAAAGCTCGGCAAAAAGGGCTAGACTTGGCGGGGTGCACAAGTAAGATTCGGAAAGGACAATAAAATGGGAAATATTTAGCACAGAATTGGGTCCGATATCGAAGACACGAAGGCCGTAGTGGCTGAGGACGTCACGGAAAAAAGGGTGACCCGATGGTCGAAAACCCCGGGTCACATGTTCCACGAAACAAATTACCTCATCTTTTGTAGGGGTGGGCCGGGTCTCCTTACCCGGTACCCTCCATTGGATATTTTCCTGAGGAGGAAGAATTCCCAGTTCCACTAGCTCCTCCAACTTGGCCTTTGTGACCATAGACCGCGCCCAGTTGGCAGAAATGGTGTTGGTGGCCTTAGCCTTGGTGGGAGTTTTCCCCTGTTTCTTGGGAGCCATGAAGTTGACCTGCAAAGTACAAGATAAGAAGAAGATTAAGACATGGAAATTGCGAGCCGGCCAAGTATAGGCCGGATAATATCGAGGTATGAAAAATTACGAGAGATCTGGGTGTTAGCCCGCAGAGCAAAGTTCAAAAATTTCCGGGTATCAGGCATTATGGCGAAAATTACGGGATCTAAATGGTGAAGAAGCTTTTTGAATACAATGGATGGCGGCCTAAGCGCCAAACGTGAACGAAAGGAACTAAAAAGGAATGGTCCAGCCGGGTGATTGATGCGAGGGCGGAAACTTCGGGTAGTTTGAGCCTAGATTGGAAGTTTTATTTTCAGATTTGTGGTGAGAATAACCATTGCGGGCAGTAGGAGAGTGTATTGGAGTACGCGCTTTATCCCTTGTGCGTGCTAGAAGAGATTATGGGCAGCCTAATTCGCCATAGCCGAGAAATCCGTGTCGGGCGGATTTGGATCTAATCTGAGGAAGAAATCAAAGGTTGCGAGGACAAATTAATGGGCGCAAAGAGTTTACCGGAGGAGATTTGAGGGAAGCCTTGCGGAGGCAGATGGCGCAGTCCTGGTGTCCCTTCGCGGCTCTTGGTGGGCCGGATGAGGATTCGCCGGCGGATCTTGGCGGCGGCGCGGGGCGAACGGTGGCGGAGCGCAGCCTCCGGCCGATGGGTTCCGGTGACGTGCGCGGAATTTGCGTGGTGGCGCTCGGTGGGAGAGAGAGCTTAGAAGGAGTAAGGAATGGAGTGGGGGAAATGAGCCGTTAGGGTTCGGGTCACCCCCAAGGGGCCTATTTATAGTGCGGATGGATAAGCCTAGCACAGTGAGCGGAAGCCGGGATTCACGGAGGTAAGCGGCTATTAACTTGAGTTTTGGCGAGATAGGCGCCAAATATCTTGCGAAGCATCTGGATAAAAAGAATAGGGAAATCAAACCCCGCGATATCAGGATTGGTTACCAAGTATGGAATCTTGGCATTTTGGACTGGAAAATTGAGTAAGGGATCCTCTCCATGGCATCAGCATCAGTTATCGAGTAAAGTATAGAGTTTTGGCATTTTTATCAAGGCTTAGACTCGGAAAGTTAAGCAAAGCATATGGAGCAAAGCCGGGTTACTATATGGCCACCATGGAGTTAGGCCTAGCTGAATATCAAAACATCTTAACCCGGCCTCTGTATGCCCGTATGTTTGGTATCTTTGCAGGGAATAGCAAGCGCTTCAAGGAGGATCCATGAAGCCCAGGCTATTCTGGGGACTACTGACGGGGGGACGATAACCCGGTAGGTCAAACTCCAAGGAGTAACCCGGCCCAAAGGACGGTGCGCAGGATCCGGCTAAGGATAAGGAAGCTCGTGGAGGCCCAAGTTTGTAGGCCCAGCACCTCGGGTTGAGGGCTATTGTAAAAGAAAGCTACAATTTGTGTGCCGTATCCGGGTAGGATCCAGGGTGCGCCTTGGGGGATAAGCCAGGGGGTACGGGTGCTTTATAAACCGCCCCCCAGGTCTAGTCTAGATAGAGATCTAAGAACCCTAGCGATATCGCTTGGTATCGAGCATCCAGTGTAAACCCTAATCGAATTATCATATCGAGAATAGAGATCCGGCGACTTCGATTGCCGGCTATCAGATCGAGTTGCACCATGTTTTCCTCTGAGCTAAACCCTCTCCCAAATACCTGTGTCGTCTTGCCCCAAGATCAGTTACCCCAGGTAACATCTGCCGTGATTATCCCACGACAACGGCTACGATGACCACCAGGATGGCTACTTCGTGGAGTTTGACGAGACTGCAGACGAGTAGATAGCTGGACCAGGGCTGGATCCAGGACCTACGTGGATGGGCTTCGTCTTCTTTATTTTCCCGGCTTCTTAAGCCTATTTGGATTTGTCTGTACTCAGACCCCTTTGAATGCTTCTGCTGAGTTGTAATGATGTTATGTTGGGACATGTGTCCTCTGGATGATTGTATTTGCTATTCTCTGCCCTAGTGAGGACCATTTGCAACTTATTTCAATCTTTTGTGTCTTAGAGGCATGTTGTGTTATCCTTTTGTTCAAAGCCGTTGACGTACCATGTGTGAATGGTATGAAGTACGTCAATGGTAGTGTCCTGATTTCTACGGGATAGTTTACATCGATGGTGAACAGTAACGGTTGGTTGTCGCACACAAGTGCTGGCCTACCCGTAAGGGGACGCGGGAGCCGTTAAGCCCCGTAATCCAATCAAAATACTGTTCAGTTCGTACGGTGAGTATCCTCTAGAAGTCCGGGTGCGACAAATGGTATCAGAGCCTGTCTGCCTGTAGGATCCCTTTTACTGGTCGCAGTTGAGTCTAGAAACTATTTTGTAGCTATATAGGAAAAATGAAGCGTGAGAGTAGGAATTCTGCCATTTTTCTTCTTTCCCCACCCACCCACCCTTTTCTGGTAAGGAAGTGCAACGTTGTTTTCTCTTCTCACCTAAACTTTCAAGTTAGGATTTCACGTGTTTTGGGTTCTCCGTAGTACCTCAGGACTTTTGGTCTCGTTTTCCCGATGTTGCTTCGATATCCTGTTCTTCTAAAGAACCTTTCGTCCGTTGAAACCTTGTTGTTGTTTTCCACTTCATTTCTTCTACCGGAGTCTAATCAAAACCTCCCAAATCATCTGCAGATGGATCTCAGGTTCTTCCCACAGGTGGTTCGGATGACTCGCTGTGAGAGCACTGCCGGTTATCCGGAGATGCTGAGAGACATGGTGACTTATCTGGGGTTCCATTGGGCACCAGAGTACCAGGTCTACGAGCAGCAGCGAGAGTTTGACCAGACCTACTACCAGGCCATCGTCTACATTCTGTCAGATGATGGCAGGAGCGTTGTCCACCGCTACGAGGCAGTAGGTTCCACAGTGGATATGGCTGTGCAGCAGGCAGCTTACGTGAGTCTCACCGTCCTCCGTGCTGACTACTGGGGGTTTGACGATTCTATCTATCGCCACATCCCCCGTGGTTACATCACGTCGGCGGGAGTTCATTTCACTCTCCACGGCAACCTGGATACCTACGAGTCTGATAGCTCCAGGCTGCACACCACTGCTCAGTTTGTGAGGCACAGTGACGCAGTTGCTTCCACACTGTCTCAGGAGTTGGCTTCAGTCAGGGAGCAGCTCTACCTTGCTCTCACTCGTCTGGCGTCGTACACCACAGATTTTGTTGGGGACGAGCGCTTTGCACGTTGCGTTCAGACAGCTGGGTTACCGCTGCCAGATGCTGGAGGATACGAGCCGATCAGAGGTCCACTTCTCGACCTTGGTCCAGGTTACACAGGGATTCCCCGCTTTGGAGCACAGGGAGACGACGCTTTCTACTTCACCACACCGAGAGTCCCCCTCAGAGCAGTCCCGCTCTACGTGGATCGTCGTTATACCTACTTCCGGGGGATTCCTCCGCACCGTATCTCTCGTCGTACTACTCGCCGCCGTCCTGCGTGATGAGCATGGGAGTACCGATGTATCCGTTCCTAGCTATGTTTAGTTATCCTGTGGCATTCGAACCATTTATGGTGTGTTGGATATTCTGATGTATTTGAACATGTGATGATGTACCTGTTGGTTATCTATTCATGCGTCGGAATAATCTCTCTTTCGGTTACCAAGTCTATCCTTTGCTATTATTGTGCTAAAATGCATTTCTGTTCAGGATGCCTCCAACCAGGAACTCCCCGCCTGAGCCACCTCCGCTCACGGAGCTGTTGACTCAGATGACTCAGGTCGTGGCTCAGATGGCCCAGATCCAGGCTAACCAGCACAACAACCAGAATGCTCCGCGAGTCAGCATCAAGGAGTTTCTGAGCATGGGGCCGAGAGCTTTCGTGGCAACACGTGAGCCTCTGGATGCTGATGACTGGATCAGGGAGATGAACAGGGCTCTGGAGATTGCTCATGTTGCTGAGGAAGATAAAGTCAAGTATGCCACCTACCTACTGAAGGGTCAGACAGCTACCTGGTGGGAGAACTACCAGACCATGAGAGCTGGCTATCCTATCACCTGGGGATGTTTCAAGGATGCCTTCCTGAAGCACCACATCCCAGATGGTCTCATGGAAAGGATGCGTGAGGAATTCTGCTCTCTCAAACAGGGCAAGCTGGACGTCCTAGGCTACCAGAACGAGTTCAATCGTCTCGCTCGATACGCTGGTGACGAGGTGTCCACTGAAGCCAAGAAGATGGCAAGGTTCCGCCGAGGTTTTAACCCGGAACTGAAGTACGCTCTCACCAACATCAAGTGCAAGGACTTCGTGGAGCTCGTGAACACCGCGCTCAATGAGGAGAATGGGCGCAAGGCGTTCGAAGAGTCGCGCAAGCACTCGCGTGAGGGTGGTTCCTCCTCCAACATGACCACCCCTCCGCAGAAGCGCCGCATCTGGGTGCCAAACAGTGCCATCACTAGGGCTCCAAATGCCCAAGCTTATCCAGGTTTTGGTCCCCGCCCACCCAACCCAGCTCAGATGCAGGCTCAGAGGTTCTCAATGGGGCAACCAAGGCCAGATGCACCTCGTGTCGTCACTTTCTTCAAATGCAAGCAGACTGGACACTATGCTGATAAGTGCACTCAGAGGCAGCTACCTCCACCACCTCCTCGCCCCAACACCAACCAGGCAATGGTTCGTGCTCCCCGGCTAAAGCCTTCAACTCCAACAACAGGCCTGTCGGGAGGACCGCGAGGGTGAATCATATCAAGGCCGACAAAGCTGAGGAAGCTGCTGACGTCGTTCTCGGTACATTCCCCGTAAACTCTAACCCAGCTAAAGTGTTGTTTGATACCGGAGCATCGCATTCGTTCGTGTCAAAGATATTTGCAACAGCAGTTAAACTACCTTTTGTTGGTTTGGGTTCCCCGCTAGTAGTAAACTCCCCTGGAGCAACTATGCAAACTTCCAAGATCAGTCACGAGAATCAGATCTTGATTGGAGGTCACATATTCCTTGCTTCCCTCATTCTGCTTGGCAATTTTGACATTGATGTCATCCTTGGCATGGATTGGTTGAAGGCCAATAAAGCTACGATTGATTGTGCTAAGAAGTCAATAACTCTGCTCCACCCTTCCGGCCAGGTAGTCTATTCTCCAAGTGAATCAAGTTCTGTTCAGCTGTACACCCTGGATGCTAAACCTCTACCTCTGCTTGAAAATGTTCCGGTGGTTTGTGAATTCCCTGACGTCTTTCCAGAAGAGTTGCCAGGGATGCCTCCGGACAGAGCAGTTGAGTTCGTGATCGAGCTTGAACCAGGTACTGCTCCAATCTCTAAGCATCCATACAAGATAGCTCCTCCTGAACTGAAATTGTTGAAGGAGCAAATCGATATGTACATGGAGAAAGGTTACATTCAGCCTAGTTCCTCCGCTTGGGGTTGCCCAACTCTGTTTGTTGCCAAGAAGGATCAAACAAAAAGACTCGTGGTTGACTATCGTCCTCTCAACGAGAAAACCATCAAGAACAAGTACCCAATTCCTCGTATCGATGATCTTTTTGATCAACTTGCTGGAGCCTCAATATTCTCAAAGTTGGACTTGAGGATGGGTTACCATCAAATAAAGATCAGAAAGGAAGATATTCCAAAAACAGCTTTCACCACTCGTTACGGTCTATATGAATACACCGTCATGTCCTTTGGTCTCACCAATGCACCGGCGACCTTCTCAAGACTCATGAATTCTGTCTTCCATGAATACCTCGACAAGTTCGTTGTGGTATATCTTGATGACATTCTAGTCTACTCAAAGTCTGAGGAAGAGCATGGAGAACATCTTCGTCTCACTCTCATGAAACTCCGCGAGCATCGTCTATATGCCAAATTCTCCAAATGTGAGTTCTGGATTCCAGAAGTTGCTTATCTTGGTCATATCATCTCTGCCAAAGGCATAGCCATTGACCCGGAAAAGGTTAAGGCAATTGTTGATTGGAAACCTCCTAAGACGGTAAAACAAGTTAGAAGCTTTCTTGGCTTGGCTAGCTATTGCCGTCGTTTCGTCCAAAACTTTTCCAAGATTGCCAAACCTCTCACTGATCTCACAAAGAAGGACAAGAAGTTCGTTTGGACTCCACAGTGTGATGAGAGTTTCAATCTCCTGAAGACTAAACTCACTTCCACCCCAGTTCTGGTTGGCCCAGATACTACCAAACCTTTCCAGATATTCTGCGATGCATCTCTCCAAGGCCTAGGAGCAGTTCTTATGCAAGAACGTCAAGTTGTGGCTTATGCTTCACGTCAGTTGAACCCACATGAGCAAAACTATCCCACTCATGATCTTGAACTTGCAGCAGTTGTGTTTGCCCTCAAGAAATGGAGACAATACTTGTTGGGTAACAAAACTGAAATCTTTTCCGATCACAAGAGTCTGAAATACATCTTCACTCAACCAGATCTAAACCTCAGGCAAAGGAGATGGATTGAAAAGATTAAGGACTTTGATCTCACCATTTCTTACACTCCAGGCAAGGCTAATGTTATGGCCGATGCTCTCAGTCGCAAATCCTATTGCAATAATCTCATGATCATGGAAAGCCAACCTCCACTTCATGAAGAATTCCAGAAGCTGAACCTTGGTCTTGTTCCTCAAGGCTACCTTGCTAGCTTGACAGCCAGTCCAACTCTCGAGGACAAGATTCGTTCTGAACAACTTCGTGATACTGAAATCAAGAAGATGGTTGAGCACATCAAGGAAGGCAAGGAGAAATTCAAGTCTTTCTCAGTTGATGATAAAGGAACTGTGTTCTTTGAAGGACGCATTGCAGTTCCTCAAGTCCAAAGTCTCAAAGATATCATTCTCAAGGAGGCTCATGAAACTCCTCTCTCCATTCACCCTGGAAGTACAAAGATGTACCAGGATCTTAAGACACTGTATTGGTGGCCTGGCATGAAACGTGAAATTGCTCAATACGTTTCTGAATGCGACGTTTGTCAACGTGTTAAGGCAGTCCATCAGAAAACAGCCGGTCTACTCCAACCTCTGAAAATTCCTGAGTGGAAGTGGGACATGATTGAAATGGACTTCGTTACTGGGTTTCCAAAGTCCAAGAAGGGCAACGATGCAATCTTCGTTGTTATTGATCGTCTCACTAAAGTAGCTCACTTCCTTGCTGTCAAGGAAACTATCTCAGCTAGCCAGTTAGCAGAACTCTACACAGCAAAGATTGTTCCTCTTCATGGTGTTCCATTGGAAATAAGCTCAAACCGTGGAAGTATCTTCACTTCTCATTTCTGGAAAAGCTTTCAAGAAGCATTGGGCACTAAACTTCTGTTCAGCACAGCTTATCACCCTCAGTCTCAGGGAAAGTCGAAAGAGTCAATCAGATTCTCGAGGATATGCTCAGAGCATGTGGTCTCTCCTTTGGCATGAAATGGGAGGATTGCCTTCCATATGCTGAATTCTCCTACAACAACAGCTACCAGGCAAGCCTAGGTATGGCACCATTTGAAGCACTCTATGGCCGCAGATGCAGGAGTCCAATCAATTGGTCTGGAGCTGGTGAACGTTCACTCTTAGGCCCTGACATTGTTAAGGAAGCCGAGGAGAAAGTTCGTATCATTCGTGACAATCTCAGGATTGCTCAGTCTCGTCAGAAGAGCTACTATGACAGCAAGCACAGGGATATGATCTATGCACCTGGTGACAAGGCATATCTCCGTGTAACTCCCCTCATAGGCACTCATCGTTTCGGTGTGAAAGGAAAGCTTGCACCAAGATACATTGGTCCTTTCAACATTCTCTCAAGGCGTGCAGAAAATGCTTATCGTCTTGAACTTCCAGAAAAGCTATCCAAGGTGCACGATGTGTTCCACGTGTCACAGCTCAAGAAGTGTTTCAAAGATCCGGATCGTGAAGTTGATCATGATTCCATTGAACTGCAAGATGATCTATCTTATGAGGAGCACCCTATTCGTATTCTCGATGAGACCGAGCGTAAGACTCGCAACAAGAGCACCAAGTTCTTGAAAGTGCAGTGGTCGCATCATTCCGATAAAGAGGCAACGTGGGAGACCGAAGAGGATCTTCGCAAGAAGTATCCGGACCTTTTCCTTTCTCAGTAGGAATCTCGGGGCGCGATTCCTTCAAGGGGGGGCGTTTTGTAACATCCCAAGTATGAAAATCATCCCCTTAGAATGTTTGTTGCATGTTTATTAAAGTATTGCATCATGTCATCATATTGTTTCCATGTTGGTTGCATTTGTTTCTTAATTGTTGCAATTGTTTTCCACTGTTTTCACAACTCAAATTCAAACCTTATTCAAACATTGGTTTCATACTTGCTCTGTTACAACATTTTTGAATAAAAATCACAATTAATAACAACCAATTTGTTTCATGTTTTACCTTAGTGATCACTTGTGAAAATGTTGGTTTTAAATCAATCATTTAATTCCACAACCACATTTAAAATCCAAATCAAAGCACCCAAAACAGAACCATTTTGAATTTATGTTGATACCAAAACAAATCAATTCAATTTGCCTAATTACCATAGGGGTTACCCTATTAAAATGTTGGGTTTTATTAATGGTCATCAATATTAAAAATTTCACCCAAATTTGGTTTAAATTTTAAACAGCAAGCAAATATTTAAACTTTTGAAAATAAAAGTTAACAACTGCTTGTATCTGGCCTAAGGAACTTCTCCAATTTTTTTCCAAATTTTTCATTAAGTTAAACCTATCATTTTCTTCCCAATTCTATTTCAGCAAAAAAAAAGGAGAAAGCAAAAAAATAAAAAAAATTCAAACGTTGGCGCCAGCAGGAGAGTGGGCTGCGCCCAGCCCACTGCTTCTTTTCCCTCTCCTCGCGCGCAAGCCCAGCCCAAACCCACTTACCCCCGTACCGCTTCGTCCTTTCTGTCATCATCAAGCAGTACGGCGCGCATCGGAGGTATCCACCGCGGCATCGACGGCCACCCGACGGCGATCCGAGCTCCTACCGCGCCTATAAGTGCCCTAGGGGTCCGCGCCACCTACCCCTAACCCTAGGTCGCTGTCCCCCCTCTCCGCCGCCGCCAGTTGCCTCTTCCCCGTCGAGTTCCCCTCCACTGCCACCTCGCCGGAGTCGAACTCTCTGAACCCCCGATGGAATCCGTCGTCACCGTGCACCACCAACCTATCTAGCCACTGAAATCGAAAGCCCACTCCTTCCGCTACCACTTGGACACCGGAGCACACCCGGAGGCGCACGGTGCCCTCGCCGCCATCCTCAGCCCAGTCGCCGTCGAGCTCGCCGCTTCTTTGCAACCCCGACGCCTCCCGGTGAGCCCTCCGTGCTACCTCTCTCCCATCTCTCCCTCTGTTGCGCCACCACAATTCCGTGCGTTTCCACCGCGTCCAAACACCCCACTGCACCCTAACTGCAACAAGCACGGCCACTGTTACTCCCCGCCGGCGAGCATCAGCTCGTTTTCTGTCGAGGAGCGGCGCGCGTCAGTTAAACAAATTCTTCAGTTAACACCGTGTTGAAATATAACCTCACTGCCTAACTGAACCTTGCAACGATTCAGACAGCAGCGCACTGGTTCCGTGCCTAGTGCGCGCAGAGAGAGGTGCGCGGTTCGAGCCCGCAGCGCCCAACTTTTTGTGGCTAATTTTGCTTCCCCGCGCAGAGGCCCACCAGCCAGTGACTCCCGCGGCCACGCAAGCACTCGCTCCCCGCCACGCTCGCTAGGCCCCACGGGGCAGTGTCTGTGGCTGGCTAACAGCGTAGTACCAAAAAGTTTCCAAGTTTCTGTTTATTTCCTAAATCAAATTAAATAACAGATTTAAACCCCAAACTTTAAACTTTAATATCTTTTAATCTATAAGTCCAATAAATAAAAGTTTTATATGTTTTCTGTTCCAAATCAAATGATCTTTCCAAATAATCCATTTGTGTACTGTTTTGAACTTTCAAATTGCAATTCAAATTTAAATTCAAATCATTCAATGGTATTTTGCTAAAATTCATAACTAATTCATAATAAATCCAAATCATGCAAATGAAATATGTTTTCAATGCTATTTCAAATAACCTATTCAAATATAAATTTTGTTTCATGGTTTGAATAATTTAAATTGCCTAAATAATTTAATCCTTGTTTAATTCAATTAAATTTGATAAAATCATAACTTGCTCAATTTAAATTATTTTTGAACATGCAAAATATGTTTTCAAACCACCAAAGTATGAACTCTTCAAATATGAGTTTGAAATTATGTTTTGATCAAAATAAAAATTCAATTAAATTCAAACTTGTTTTAAATTCATTTAAAACTTGTTTAATATTGTTTAATTCATAATTAAATTATCCTAATTCCAATTTCAACATTTGAAACATGTAATCCAGCTAAAATTCGATGTTCTTTTCAAATATAAACTTTGTTATTTGTTTTGAACAATTTAAATGGTTGAAAACAACAAATACTTGTGTGTCACCTTTAAGGCACCCAAAAATTCCCTAAATTAATAATAAAATTCTAAATTGCTACACCCTATTTTAAATTGGTTCTGATGTTTTTATTTTGCTGTTTCCCTTTTGCATGCATCATACTAAACCACTAGCACCTGTTGATTAGTTGGAAAACAAATAATCTAACCAAAATCCATGGGCTTTTCATATGCAACTCAAAGTTGCATATGTGTCCATTTAAATTGTGTTATCATGTTATCTAGTTTATGCTGATGCAACCATTAACTTGTCATGCATCATCTTTGATTGTGCACTATGCCATGATAATGATTGTTTATATTTCTGCCTTGTTTGCTTGCTTCTTCTCGGATAGACGACGACGTTGATACCGACGATCTTTACGACACCCCTTCTGAGGATCTAGCTCAGTACCCGGCTACTGGGTTTGCAGGCAAGTTATCACTCACATGAACCATTGTGTTCCTTTCAACATTGGTTACCGATACTTTCCGTTGTCTATATTTGCTAGCCCTATGTATCGTTGCTTCTGTTACGAACCTATCACATGATACCCTAAACCCTGATATTGCCACACCTCCAGTCCTAAAACCCCGTTGCTTGGGCCCGTGTCTTACTAGCATGCTTAGGGTTGTTTTGCTCGAGTCTGTTATCAGTTACTTTCTGTTATTATATTTGTTATATACTGGGGCTCGATGTTAAACAACAATTTGTTAAATTGAGGTAATAATAATTTGCTGATAAGGCACCGGCAGGAGGCTCGGCATGGTTTTGAGGCCTGCTAGTGTCGACCCTAATAGGAAAAGGGTCTTGTCTACTGATCCATGATGAGCGCACTATCCGCATGTGGGAAGCGTGTATGGGCGCCCCCCTCAATTTGACTCGATCCGCATCTCGTCCAAATCACCACACTTAGTTCGGGCTTTCCATTTGATGCACGCATATGCAGGTACGAACCCGAGGCCAGGGTGGAACTTTTGTAGTCGGCATTTAGGGCGGCGTGGTCTTCCAGTGCTATGAGGGTCCTCCTTTTCTTCGGGGGGCTCGCTTAGCTGCGCACGCACAGCACGTGGTGCTTTGGGCTTGATGCGAAGAAGAGTTGAGTTGTGTTGAGTGCCCCGCTTGGTGGGAAAGGCCTTCCCATCTGGCGGGTTATTCTTACATGTACGGCCAAATTGGTGCACCCCTGCAGGGATAAATCTTCTCGAGAAGCCGTGTTTTCCGCGGTTATAGATTACTTGGTGAAAGTACTGGCTAACAAGTACTCAGAACAACTTACACCTAACTAATGATAACTTGACTAGTAATAGGCTTATTGACACAACAACTTGATCCATCGTTAATCCAACTGTGTGAGTTATCCTCGGATTGCTTCTTTGGATAAGGGGCGAGATCCAGGATGGCTTTGTTTGGTGGTTAGTTGATAGTTGGTTACGATACGCTATCTTATCTCTTTCTGTTACACCGGAAGTTGTAGTTTGTTCTGTAGTTGGTTAGTGCAGCCAGTTGCAGCATCTGTATATCCCTCTCTTCCGTTGAACCCAAGGCATCTGTGCTTGGTGTTGACGGGCTACACTTTGGTGAACTGTGAGTCTTGCTTGCCAGTACGTTTATGTACTGACCCCTTTGGGGCTGTGGTTTCCGCAGACTACGACTACGGCTACGATGACCACCAGGATGGCTACTTCGTGGAGTTTGACAAGACTGCAGACGAGTAGATAGCTGGACCAGGGCTGGATCCAGGACCTACGTGGATGGGCTTCGTCTTCTTTATTTTCCCGGCTTCTTAAGCCTATTTGGATTTGTCTGTACTCAGACCCCTTTGAATGCTTCCGCTGAGTTGTAATGATGTTATGTTGGGACATGTGTCCTCTGGATGATTGTATTTGCTATTCTCTGCCCTAGTGAGGGCCATTTGCAACTTATTTCAATCTTTTGTGTCTTAGAGGCATGTTGTGTTATCCTTTTGTTCAAAGCCGTTGACGTACCATGTGTGAATGGTATGAAGTACGTCAATGGTAGTGTCCTGATTTCTACGGGATAGTTTACATCGACGGTGAACAGTAACGGTTGGTTGTCGCACATAAGTGCTGGCCTACCCGTAAGGGGACGCGGGAGCCGTTAAGCCCCGTAATCCAATCAAAATACTGTTCAGTTCGTACGGTGAGTATCCTCTAGAAGTTCGGGTGCGACAGAACCCTAGCCCCACTTAGTCCAGCTGCCGCACCGGACCTAGCAGCCCGCCGTCGGAGCTCCTCCTTGTACGTGTTGATACCGGCAGAGGTGCTATACGATCAACACTCCGACGATCGCGGGATTGGATCGGCTGGATCGGATCGTGGGACTTCACTGCATCGACGTGTTTCATCGATAATCCGCATCTGCGCGTCTAGCGGTAATCCTCGTGGCCTTCTACCTCGGCTAGATCTTGGAATTACCGCGTAGAAAAGTTTTGTTTATCTCTACGCGTTCCAACAGTGATGGTAGTGAGCTTCGCCTCAAACTCGTTGTTCGAGAGCACGTCGTCGCAATGTTCGACTCGGGTCATTAACGCCGAAATATTCCCACAAGGCATTGGGCCTATCTTGCAGCGATTGCACCTCCGACGAAGGAAGACGCTCGCCAGGTGTATCTTGTTCAGCAGAAGCCCTCTGTCCTTCCGGCGGAACCGCGCAACTTATTCGAGCAGTGGCGCGGTAGCTTTAACTTCTTCGGGGTGACAGTTTGTGCGCCCAAGATTTTCTCCGCTTCAAGATCGTGAACGGCTTGAACTCAGAGACGTCGTTCGCATCAGTGTCATGGATGTAGAACCATTTCATACGCCATCCCTGAGCCGACTCGACGAAGTTCATCTCGAAGTAGGGAAACTCACTACTCGCCTGGATCCCGAAGCCTCCAGTCGCCAATGGTTCCCCATGCCTCTTCTCATCCGCGGGCACTTTCGCTCGGTGAATTTTCGCCGAGAAGATGCTTTTCCACAGCCCCCAGTGCGGGTGAATGCCCAAGAAGCACTCACACGGGACGATGAAGCACGAGATGTCTTGCACCGCATTGGGGGGAAGGTTGTGGAGCTGTATTCCATAGACATACATCAAACCGAGGAGAAAAATGTGGAGGGGGAAGGACAGACCTTGTGAAATATGTTCCGAGAATGCGACGCGCTCGTTGACGTGGGGGCTGGGCACTTCTTCTCCCTCCACGGGCTACCGCACACGCCCTGATGGGAGGGATCAACCCCTCTTTTTGCATCAATGTTGATGCTCTTCCTTGTCACGATCGACGGGAGCCATTCGCCCGTCTTCTTCAGCAGAGGGGTCGAGGAATCGCCAGCCACGTCCTTGCCGGACGCGAGAGGAAGAAGATGAGGAAAGAGACGGGAAAAGTATTTTTCCTCCAAGGCCGCATTTTATACGGTTAGGCCACTGTGAACCGTTGATCTTCGACACCTCTGTCACCGCCGTCGTCCTTATCCCTCATTGTCGCCGGCCTCCAAGGAGCTCTGCACCGCATCGATGTTCTTGTCTATCCCTTGTGCTCGATGGCCCTCCAAGGAGCTCCACCACCGCCCATGGTGGAGAAGAGCAGGGGGTTCCGCTGATGCCCTCGTCTTGGTCGATCTCGCACCACAACCACCAAGTAGCTCCGCCGCCGCCCATGGGCCAATGGAGGATAGGACAGTGAGAAATAGACAAGGGAAACATGCAAATTCTATTTCCATACTTTGGCCATCCAAACGCTACCATAGAATTGGTTGTCCTCTTAGATTCCAGCTACCAAATACATGTACATCCAAACAACACATTTTGAATTGTAGCCCATTTCAGTGCATTGGTTGATTTGGTATCGTGAACAATTCAATTCCAAACCCTCTAATTCATACATCCAAACACAACCTAAATGAATTCGATCAGGTCCATGCGACACATTGTCCATGGGTCACGTTCAGTCAAAGCGGTCAAGCGGCGAATGCCGGAAGGATGTAGGGACTCCCAATCCTTGTAGGGATTAAAACTAATGCGCGTCTTGCGTCTGCAGATTGACTTCGTAAGCAATTGTTTGGACTAACCCGTAGATTGTTTGGGCCGACTAAAGTTTCTGTTCTTTTGGATGATTGTGTTTTGCAATTCGGATTATTAGGCAAACTGATTAAATGCAGCATCAACGTGGACTGTGTTGCTTACCATGTCAGGCTCGGATCATTGGCCTTTGCTGGTAATGATTGGGATTCCTCAAGCCCTTACCATCGACTCTTAACTCTTTTTAGGGTAGCTGAGTTTGAATTTTTGTCGCTTAGCCTAAATTTTGTACGAAATTTGGTCCCGTGTTTTAAATACAAACGATGTTCAGAAAATCAGAGAAAACTGGTGGGGGCACCACTAAGCAAGGATTTGGTTACCGAACTGAGAAAAAATTTCGGGAGCACCTGGATTTCCAGTAAATTTACCGGTTGGTTACCGGCCTAGATTATCAAACAAAATTTGAAATTCAGACTTAAAACATAACATAAAAACTGTTTTTTTAGATAAAAAAAACTGATTTTGAAATGATGAATTTGGCCTGAATTCAAACGGTCTGAGATTTTTCGGGGGGACCGAGAATTCCGGTTAGTAATTGCGGTATCTCGAAGTTTAAATATATGTGGTGGAGTTGAGGATCCTCATCTTCCTCCTCCTTCTCGACCTCCTCTTGCTCTTCATTCGACTCCGCATTCGCGACACCGGTGTCAGGAGGGGCGTCAAAGTTACTCGCAAGTAAATCTGAGCTCCCATCGTCCGTGGCAGAAAGTGGCGGGTAGCTTTTCGCCACGTCCTAGTTCTATAGAAAAGAGAAAAAAGCTTGGTCAGAAAAGAACTCGAAACAACAAAAGCTACACAAGAGAAAAAGAAAAAGGAATTTACCTCACTCGGGGGATGCTCGGAGTCTAAAGGTTCAAAAGGAGAAGCTGAGTAGCTCTCCCCTTCTTCAAGCTGGTGATGGCAGTGAGCTTCGCCTCAAACTTGTTGTTCGAGAGTACGTCGTCGCAATGTTCGACTCGGGTCATTAACGCCCGAATATTCCCACAAGGCATTGGGCCTATCTTGTCGTGGTTGCACCCTCCGACGCAGGAAGACGCCCGCCAGGTGTATCCTGTTCAGCAGAAGCCCTCTGTCCTTCAGGCGGAGCTGTGTAACTTGTTCGAGCAGTGGCGCGGTAGTTTTAACTTCTTCGGGTGACAGTTTGTGCGCCCAAGATTGTCTCCGCTTCAAGATCGCGAACGGCTTGAACTCAGGGACGCCGTTCGCATCAATGTCATGGACGTAGAACTATTTCCTACGCCATCCCTGAGCCGACTCGACGAAGTTTATCTCTAAGTAGGGAAACTCACTACTCACCTGGATCCCGAAGCCTCTAGTCGCCAATGGTTTCCCAGGCCTCTTCTCACCCGCGGGCACTTTCTCCTCGTGAATTTTCACCAAGAAGATGCTTTTCCACAACCCCCAGTGCGGGTGAATGTCCAAGAAGCACTCACACAGGACGATGAAGCACGAGATGCCTTGCACCGCATTGGTGGGAAGGTTGTGGAGCTGTATGCCATAGACATGCAGCAACCCGAGGAGAAAAAGGTGGAGAGGGCATGATAGACCTTGGAAAAATATGCTCCGAGAATGCGACGCGCTCGTTGACGTGGGGGCTGGGCACTTCTTCTCCCTTCACGGGCTACCGCGCACGCCCTGATGGGAGGGATCAACCCCTCTTTTTGCATCAATGTTGATGCTCTTCCTTGTCACGATCGACAGGTGCCATTCGCCCGTCTTCTTCAGCAGAGGGGCCGAGGAACCGCCGGCCACGTCCTTGCCGGACGCTGCGGATGCAGCGCGCTTGCTCCTTCCACCGGCCGTGGAGGTTGTCTTCACAGAGAACGGTGGGGGCGCTAGAGGAAGAAGATGAGGAAAAGTAATTTTCCTCCAAGGCTGCATTTTATACTGTTACCATGCCACTGTGAACCGTTGATCTTCGACAGCTCTATCACCGCCGTCGTTTTTATCCCTCATTATCGCCGGCCTCCAAGGAGCTCTGCACCGCATCGATGTTCTTGTCTATGCCATGTGCTCGCGGGCCCTCCAAGGAGCTCCGCCACCGCGCATGGTGGAGAAGAGAAGGGGGTTCCGCTGATGCCCTCGTCTTCGTCGATCTCACACCACAACCACCAAGTAGCTCCGTCGCCGCCCATGGAGGATAGGGGCAAGGCCAATGGAGGATAGGACGGTGAGAAAATTCTATTTCCATACTTTGGCCATCCAAACGCTACCTTAGAATTGGTTGTCCTCTTAGATTCCAGCTACCAAATACATGTACATCCAAACAACACATTTTGAATTGTAGCCCATTTCAGTGCATTGGTTGATTTGGTATCGTGAACAATTCAATTCCAAGCCCTCTAATTCATACATCCAAACACAACCTAAATGAATTCGATCAGGTCCATGCGACACGTTGTCCATGGGTCACGTTCAGTCAAAGCGGTCAAGCGGCGAATGCCGGAAGGATGTAGGCGCAGAAGATGCAGAGGATGCGGCGAAGCGAAAGGAGAAAGCACCATTTTTATTCAAGTTCACTGTCGCACGCCACCGTCCTGATTCTTCTGTACCGCTGGATCCGGACCCTTGATTCAAAATTTAAGGGATGTGAATTGCGCCTACGGTTTGGTTTCCCTCCAGGCCATTTGCGTTGCGTGGGCGGGCAGCCTTGTGCTAGCTAGCCCATGCTGTAGACGTGTCGACAATCGGTTGGGACGGCACCAACAGCGCTACTTGTCGTGGTGGTGTCACGGCAGATGCCATGGGATGGCTAAAGATGTGGGGACGAAGGACGCTGGAGGTGCTCAGGGAGGGATCACGCGACGAGTAGCCGCGTGAGGTACGAAGTAAGCACTGCAAACAACACGATCTAACCAGGTTCAGGGCCCTCGTGAGGAGGTAAAACCCCTACTCCTGCCTTTCTTTGTGTATTCTGGTGTCTCACCGAGTAGCCACAGTACAATGGATCTTGCTACCGAGTAGCCTCTCCTCTCTCTACGTGATGAATTAGGTCAAGAACCTAGGGTTTCCTCAGTTCAATCTCAACGTGCCCTTATGCGATGCCTCACGCAGGAGGCGGCGGGGCACCTTATATACCTGGTGCCCAGCCGGATACGTCCAAACCTAGACAAGTGTCGACATAGTGTGCACATCGTCCTTCTTCCGGGTTCCCGCTGACAGCTTTGGTTCCTAACCTTGGCTGCATCTGGAAAGTCGTTGGGCTTAACAAGGGGACAGACTAGTATCACTGTGCCAAACACAGAGTAGGGCCCCCTTATCCTGCGACGGCCTGCTTCCATGCTGTCACTGTCAGGCAGGCCGGTCCCAGATGAACAGTAGTTCGAATACTGCCAAGTACGGACCCAGGATACGCGGGATCCTGTGTCAGAACGGCTCCTTTGACTTTCTGGCCCGAGTAGGTTCCCGCCAATTTTACTCGGGCCAACTCTTCTACTCGAACGGACAGAACTTGATTGATTCTTCCTTCTGGTCATCTTGAGGTGAGACCGAGTAGCAGTCAACCGGGTAGCAAGTACCGGGCAGGCGGCTACTCGACCAAACCTCTCTTCTGACAGTTGCTTTTACCACTTGCCTTTACCCTACTCGGGGGTAACCCCCCGACAGCAGTCCCCGAAGCTGGTAGAATCTTGCGAACTCGTTCACTAGGCTCTGCCAGCTTAAAACCAACCTTTGCAACACAGCCCTTGAACCTCAAGATGCCGAGTAAAAACTTCCGAGTAGTACTCCAAAAAGTACCTTGAGTTTCCTGTCTTCCGAATAGCACCTGCTTTCTACTCTGTAACCGAGTAAAAAGACTTAGAGAATTTCTCCTCTAGCGTCTCTGCAGCGCAGAGCACAATCCAGCCTTCCGTGTCGTGACTGGACACGTGTCAAACATCCGCGACCCCGACGTCTCGTTGCCTAGGACACGACGTGCCACGCGCCCAGTTTTTACGGAGCGGGCCCACCGGCTCGTTATGTCCCATCAAGCGCAGTAAATATCCCACGATCTGGTCGTGGGATCAACTGTGGCCGTTACGCGCGCGTTCCGCGCTTGCGTGCGTTTCTATCCGGCCACAGGCCCCACCACACGGGAATCATGGCCACGATCGATCCCACTACCCCGATGGTAACGGTAGCCTGAGGCGAGGGTATAAATACCCCCATCGGTAACTTCCCCTTCTTCCTCCTCCGTACTTTCCCTTTTCTCTGCCCTGTTTCCTCTTCGCCGTTGAGCTCCCCGCCGCCGCGCAACTCCTTGCGCTGCTGCGGAATCGTTTCCTCCACCCAATCTTTCCAACTCTCCACCATCCGCTCACCCCTTGCCATGGCTGCTCGCGCCGGCTGGGCTGGTTCGCACGTCACCGTCGATGACTGCGCCTGGCTCGTGAACACCCGGAGGGTTCCTCCCGGTGTTCAGTGCCGGCCGTCCGACGGCGAGCTCGTTCCGGCCCCGCGGGAGGGCGAGCATGTCGTTTTCCTCGCGCACTTCGCGCGAGGATTCGGCTTGCCGGCATCGGACTTCCTGCGCTCGTTCCTGGATCACTTCGGTGTCCAGATGCACCACCTCCCACCAAACGCCATTGTCTTCCTAGCCTATCACACCGTGGTGTGCGAGGCCTTTCTAGGCGTCCGCCCCACGGTGGAGACTTGGCTGAAATACTTTCACCTCCGTCAGCAGAGTAAGGGGAAAAAGGACGGCGCAGCCGGTAGCAGTCGGGTAACCGACACCGGCAGCGCCATGATGCTGCAGCGGGCGGGAACCAACCACCCTCGTATCAAGGGCTTGGATTCCGTCCGCATGTGGCAGAAGTCCTTCCTCTACGTCAAGAACATCCCCGCCACGGAAGGGGGACCGATAGCGGATCGCATCAATCTGCCCGCGTGGAGCAACCGAGCTCCAACCGGGCAGAATTGGAAGACGAAGCCCTCCAACGACCGCAACGCGATACAGATGGAGGAGCAGCTCGCCTACCTCATCGGCCAAGGGCTCAGGAGCGACGATCCCGTCGCTTGCTGGATCAAGAATCGCGTGCTGCCGCTGCAGCGGCGCGTCCACCCAATGTGCTATCTGGGAGGCCCTCGCGACTGCACCCGCACGACCACACTCGAGCTCAGCGACGCGGAGGTCGCCGATCACGCAAGGTCTATTCTGACCACGAGCCTCCCCGACGACTGGGAGTACGGCTTCACCCCTTTCAGTCGCACGAAGCCGATCCCCCGGGTACGTTCTCCTTATCCCGCTCTCAATATATGCCATCCGACTAGAAAATCTTCTCTCTTGGCTGCGACTAGCAATTGCCTTCTGCACCGAGTAGATTATTCTATCGAACTGCCTAGGCTTAGTATGCTTGATGTTTGCACGCCTTGTCGAGTAGAATACTTAGGAGAAATACTTAGGCTCAATATGCTTGTTGTTTGCACGCCTTGCCGAGTAGGATACTTAGCGAATTTCCCTAGGCTTAGTGTGCTTTGTGTTTGCACGCCCATCCGAGTAGAATGCTTCCTCTCTACTCGGCTAACTTGCCATGTTTCTCTGTTTCTCCAGATCCTTGACCGCCAGCTTACTGAAAGCTGCGAGCGCTTTGAGGGCAATTGGTCAGATGACCGAGAAGAAGATGACCAGGCCTCCCTCGAGACCGTGGACCAGATCAATCTTCCTCATTCCCCCTCGACCGAGAAGCAGCCTGCCGAAACGTCTCTCCGCGACTGGTCCGAGGACGAGTTAGAAGGTAACTGAACTCGCGCTTTCTCTCTGCGAAAGGCACAAGCCCTTTGCCTGCTGTTTCTGAAATGCCTTTTTTCCTCTCTATTTCTCAGATGCTGCTAATGCTGAGGATGATGACGAGGATGAGGACGAGAGAGCCCTTCAGGTCAATCCTCTATCAGTTCCCGCACCTGCTACCCGCAAGCGGGACGGCAGCGGCGCCCTAGAGCCCCCCGCCAAGAAGAAAAAGGCGACCGAGAAGACGACCAAGAAGGTCGTGAAGAGAACAAGGCGAACAATTTCCTCCACCACCGCGTAAGTTTCTTCTCGGTTGCATGTTTCAGTATGCTTTGTTATTCTCGGTTGACTCCCAATCCTTTTCCTTCACTGTTTTCTCTTGTTTTCCTCTGCCCTTTTCTTATCTTTGATTCCAATTTCCTTTTCAGAGCCCCCTTGAACGCGGATGCCGCTCTTGCATCCAGCGAGACTCAGAAGAAGACTGCCATCGACGTCGACAAGTTAATCGACCTCGATGGCGATGGGAATACCACCGCCAACGCACCACCACAGGGCATTGATGCCCAAATCACTGACACAGAGCAGCAATCCCGCGCCGAACAGGAGGCGCAGGGCGCTGCTCATCAAGAGAGGCCACCTTCCCCTCCGGCCGACACCACCGAGGGGAACCAAGATAAGGATGCAGAGATGCACCACGACGCCGCCGTCGAGCGGCCAGGAGCAGAACAGGAGCAGGCAGAAGAAATGGATATCTCCCAGCCAGATCCTGCTGCTGAACAGCGAGTAGAGGACGCGACTGGGCGTTACCCTCTGAGCGACGTGCAATCAGACGTCGTGCAGAGTAGCGCCCAGCCAGATGGCGCATCTGGCAGCGCGTCCCTGACGCCACCAACTGACCAAGGTGGTGCCCAGCTAGACTCCTCCCTGGTGCCACCACCCACAGCTGCAACCGGCCCTTCAGCCAAGCCGGTTACCAGGAAAAGTGTGCAAGACGCTGCCGAGAAGGAGGCAGCCGAGAAGGAGAGAGCTGAGAAGGAGAAGGCCGAGAAGAAGGAGGCCGAGAAGAAGAAACCCGAGAAGTCAATCTCCGAGAAGCCAACTGCTCAGAAGGAGAAAGCAAAGAAGAAAGCTGCCGACAAGCTGCCGCCGGCACCAGCTGGCCAATCCAGGCAGCTGGTTATCCGCAACCCCAGTGCGGTTCCTGCCGCCGCTACCATAGCTGATCAGCCCGTCTACCCGGATTACATGGTGAAGGTCAGCCAACAGCACGGGGTCGGCTTCTCCCCCACAGATCGGACTCTCGCTATTCAGAAGGGAAGGAAAGCCGTGGCGGTGGACTCCAGGCCCCCGGCCCCAAACCAGGACAGATCCGTCTCCATTGCTTCTCGGGGAGCTCAAGACCAGGCGATAACATCCCAGAGCCTCGAGCAAGTACTCGACCTCATTGGCTTCATCGACGCCAAATGGGATAGCAAGATTCTCGGCAACCCCAACTGGAACGGCATCGATTTGGGCGACATCGACCACATGCGCCAAGATTGGAACAAGGTGGACTTGGGTTGCAAACCCATGACCGTCTCGACCACCTCTGCTACTCTGGCTGCCAAGATGTTCGTGCACCGCAAGAACGCAGAAGATCTCGAGCAGTCTTACGCGGTAAGCCTCAACTTATCTTTTCCGAGTTGCATCTTCACTTCTTTTCTTCTCTTCCTCTTTTCCTTATCCATCACCCAGTCCCCGAGATTCTGGCCGAGTAGGCAGACACTCTTCCGAGTAGCCGCCTTCTCGGGTGGAATCTCAAATACTTTGCCTGACACTTGTTTCTTTTGCTTCTCAGAATAGTGTACTGAAGCGGACCAACTTGCACCGCCAACTTCTCTGGAACCATGCCATTGCCAAGAGGCGTATTGCCGCCCTTGAGAAGGAGAAGGTGAGCGCCGAGGAAGCCGACAAGGAAGTTATGAACAGTACCATGAGGCTGTCCGAGGTGGAAGGTACGCTTCTCGCTTACGCGGTTCTTGCGTTTTTTGTTTACGCCCGCTATTGCTTTTTGCGTTAACCATTTCTACTCTGCAGGGAAACTGAAGGCGCTGGTTGACGAGCACTCGAACTGCCGTGCCTTTGTCGAGAATGGCGAGGCCACCATCAAGAAGCTTGAAGGTAAACCACTGTCTACTCGGCTCGCCCTTGTGTCTGTTTCCTTTGCTTCTCTGCTAACCGTGCTTTGCTCTTTTCAGAAGATCATAAGAAGTTTGTTTTAGAGCATCAAGATTGCCTCAAACCTGCTGAAGTGGAGGTGCGACTAGTAAGCCAATCTGCAGCTCTGCAGAGTGCACACACTACCGAGATGGAGACGCTGCAACTCCAGCTGCAGAAGGCACTCCAGGATGTTGTCAAGCTTGGTGACGAGAGGGACAGAGCCATCGCCGAGAAGGCAAAAGCCGAGACAACCTTCAATGCCAAGATGAAAACCCTCGAGCAGGAGTGCGAGGTGCTGAAAAAAGCCAATGCTGGGCTCTTTTCTCAGCTGGATGGGCTCCGCTTGCTCGAGGAGAAGCACGTGTCCAATGAAGAAACATGGAAGATCCAGCTGCAGCAGCTACGCCACGAGCTGAATAGTAAGTTATTTCCTTTCTGCATCTCTTCTTCTCGGTCATACCTCTTCTCTGATTCTGTTACTGAACTTGTCGCTTGCTTCTTGCAGAAATCTTTCCTGACATCGTGTCCGCTTGCGCCCCTGCTTTGGCCAAGGCCCAAGCAGCTCGTGTTGAGAAGGGTGAGGCTGCGGACACCAGAGCCGAGATCGAGGACAGCCTGCTGGTGATGCGAGGGCATTTCGAACGCCTAGCCGGCGTGGGCATCGACCTGGTGCGCGTCGGCTTCGAGCTCCACAAGCTATTCTGGCCTGAAGATCCCGCGCCGACAACCATCGGTGGCCTTGCTCTGAAGCTGCGCAATGTGGTATTTTTTGCCAAATCTGGCCCTTTTCGTGGAGTAAGGCCAAAACTGGCCCCTCCGCGGAAGAAATTCCAAATCTGGCCCCTGGGGTCGGCGCCATGGGTCTTGGAGCCGAACACATGCACCTCGGCGCCCGCCCGTCGTTGAGCCGAAGTCCGCCACCGAGTCGTCACGAAAATCCGACGTGGCATGTTCGGCGCCACGGAGGTTGGAGCCGAAGTCGGGATTTCTGAATTTCGGACGTTGCTGTCTATCGCCTGTTCGGCGCCCGTCGTGGTGGCGCCGACCCCTTAGGGTTAAGTCCAGCGCGCGCTGGCTCTTCCCTGTTCGCAGTACCATACCCCGTCGCCTCCTCTCTGTCTAGCAGGACTGGAGGGCGCCGCCACGCCGCTCCCGGTCGCCGCCGGGCACTACCACCCCCTCGCCGCCACTCCCCTCCCCGTAGCCGGCAGTCCCCGCCCCCGTAGCCGCCACGCCCCGTCCCCGTCGCCGCCACGCAGTGAACGGCGGCGCCCCGCACGCACAGCTCGTCCCCGTCGCCGCCATCTGCACGTCGAGCGCCGCCCGCTTAGTCGCCGGCCCCGCCTTCTCCATCGCCGGTTCGAAGGTATACCTCACTTCCCCCTCACTTCCCCCTCACTTTTCTCCATGGTTGTGTTCAAATCCATCGAATTGTAGTTGTAGGGCAGTGTATAGTTGAGGATTTGAAAAGGGAATACTATTACGATTTGTAAAGTTGAGGAATTGTAGTTGTAGGGCAGTGTTAAAATCCATCGAATTCAATTATGATTGTAGCTTGTTTCGGAAAAGGGAATACAATTAGGATTGTAGTCCAATGGCAGTGGCATAAATTAGACAAGTTGGTTAGCTAAGCTGTTACATATTGTCCTAAATTTGTTGTCAAGAGCCTTAATCAAATGTTGCTATATATTTTGCTAAATTAATTGGTCACACGGACGTAAGTCATCATCTAATGGTAGTGGTATCTATGTTTTGGTTTCGCTTATAGATGGCTTACTCAAAAGTTCTTCATGTTCATCACGGAGGCCGTGTTGTGCCCTCTAGCTGCGGTGTTGAGTTTGTGGATATGACTAGTCAAGTTATGTTCTTTCCACATAGTCCTAGTTTGTGTGAGGTTGTCGTGAAGGTTCAACAAGTGCTAGGTTGGTCTGAGCCATCTGTGGCTCTTAGTTTGCAAGGAAGATATGATGCGGGCGGCTCTAGGTCTTATACTCAGATGATACCTATTGAAGGCAACGAAGAGTGGGAGTTGTACAAAGAACTTGTTCACAACTCTGAAATCAAATCACTTGTCATTGTTGCCGTGAAGGTCGACGTTGCCGGTCGTAAAAGAGGACGACAAATCCTGGATTTGAACAAGCCTCCCTCGGTGATTGAAACAAACAATGACGACTCTTGTGAGCATGATGTGGGTCCAAGCCAGCCCCCCGAGTTGGAAAATGACAATGTTGACAGCGAGGTTGAAAAGGAGCTGCTTAGAAAGGAGAAGGAGAAAATGAAGGGTGTGTTCTCCGCTTTTACTAGAGAAGCGGTTATTGAGGGAAAAGCCAATGAAGCTGAAATGGAGAAACTGAAGGGTCAAGTAGTACACGAACCTCGTGTTGGCTTGTCCTCTTTGACAAGAGAAGAGATTATTGAGGAGAAATTCAATGTGAATGTTGCCCGTGAAGCTAAAATGGAGATGCTTAGGAAGGAGAAACTGAAGGGTCCATTAGTAGATGGACCTCGTGTTGTGTTGTCCTCTTTGACAAGAGAAGAGATCATTGACGAGAAACTTAATGTTGCGAACTTAGAGTACACAGGTGGTGAGTTTGCTGGTGTCTCCCCAATTAGCATTCCAGCACCACCTTGTGTACCTCAAGTGTCTTCCTCAGAACTCGATGGAGATCCATATACGTATGAAGAACACAATTCTGAAGACGAGGGTTATGCGCAAGCTTATGCGACAGACTCTGATGAGGACCGTGATGAGGACCGTGATGATTTCAAGTGGTCCGCGGAGGAGACCGAAGCCTTTGTCAAAGTATGGGGCAGACATCCGAGTGTTCATGAGTTTAAGGATGTTAGGGAGGCTCACCTAGCTGTTTCCGACTCGAACCTCCGAGAATATGGCCCCGAACCGCCTATACCCATCATCGAGGACGGGGACGGAGCAATCCGTCATCCTAGGGCACGGCCTTTGATATATACGGGTCTAAAATTCAAGGCTATGTTGGACATGCAGATTTGGCTCCAAGAGTACGCCGTTAGGCATCACCGGCAGTACATCGTGTTCAAGTCCAACAAGACAAAACGGTATGTTGTGATGTGTGAGGACGAAGAGTGTAATTGGAAGGTTAGAGCAAGAAAGTCTCCCGAGGGTTGGTGGAAGATAAGTAGCTATGTTGGCCCACACACATGCGGCAACAAGGTTCTCAAGGCCAACGGGCATAGGCGGCACCGGCAATTGACATCAACTTTCATAGCTCACCGGTGTGCGGAAGCAATCAAAGCTACACCCACCCTCTCAGCGGCATCTTTGAAGTGGTTCATACATCTCATTTTTGACTACCATGTCACGTATGGCAAGGCGTGGAGAGCTAAGCAGATGGCTATGAAGATGGCCTACGGTGATTGGGAGGAAGCCTATGGAAGGCTACCAAGGATGTTGGGAGCAATGGCACATCGGAACCCGGGAATGACGCAAGTTGTTCAGGCACATCCCACATTTACTCGCACGGTCAAAGGTGTCAAATACCCCGTGTTTGGGCGAGCGTTTTGGTGCTTCCGCCCATGTGTCGAAGCTTTCAAGCATTGTCGTCCATTTCTTAGTGTGGATGGCACATTTTTGACCGGAAAGTTTAAGGGCTCTCTTCTCGTTGCTATCTCTTGTGATGCGGACAACCGTTTGGTCCCTCTTGCGTTTGCTCTTGTGACAGGGGAAGACAACAACAACTGGAGCTGGTTTATGCATTTGTTGAGGACTAAAGTAGTAGGTCGAGACAGGGTTGTTTGTTTGATATCTGATCGCCATCAGGGCATATTGAATGCTGTGAAGGAAGAAATAGCTGGGCATCCCCTTCTAAAGCACCGATGGTGCATGAGGCATTTTGCAGCTAATTTCTACCGGGCTTGTCGTAACCGGGAAATGTCCGAGTATCTTCGTCGCCTTGCCATGGTGTTTGAGCCGGCTATATTTGAAGAGATGTATGCAGAGTTGTATGGCTTGACAAATCCCAAGGGGAAGGCTTTCCTAAAAGAGCATTTGCCGATGAAATCGTTGTGGTCACAAGCATTCGATGCGGATGGGGTTCGGCACGGACACATGACAAGTAACATGGCCGAGATTTTCAATAAGGTGCTGAAGGGTATACGTGCATTACCTGTCACCGCCATAGCGGCATTTACATTTCACAAGTGCAACGAGTATTGGGTGACAAGGAGGGAAGAGGTAGAAGTCCTTCGGAATGCCGGTAAAAGATGGCCAAAGACCGTGGAAGAAGAACTTGATTATCAGGAAAGGAAATCAGAAGCCCAAACATCCATCTGTTTTGACAAGGATGTGTGGAAGTACGAGGTTTCAGAACAAGGAGGTACGAACGCGGGTGGTGAGCAATACGGTGGCCGCAAGTATGTTGTTGTCTTAGCAACTTCATCTTGCACTTGCGAGATGCCATTACAAATACATCTACCATGCTCCCATATATTGACAGCTTCCCGTGCTAGGGGACTTGACCCAATGAGTTTGCCATGCATGTCACGGTTCTATCGAATTGAAGCGGTCCAAGGCACATGGGCAGGTAGATTTCAGCCTTATCTCGATATGGCCCAATGGCCTGAGTACACAGGCCCGACTTACTTACCGGATGTGAAACTCATGGTGGACACAAAAGGCCGACGACAGACCAAGAGGTTCAAGATGGACATGGACCGCGCACAAGGGGGGTTACCCTTCAAGAGACCCCGTGGAAATGATTATTTCGTGGAGGACACCGTGAAAAATCGTTGTTCGGTATGCGGCGAGGAAGGTCACAGGAACACAAAGAAGTTAAGTTGCGAGGACCGGAAAAAGAAAATAGCCGCCGAAGCAGCTGCAGCAGAAGCCGCTGCCGTATTCGCCGCAAGTAACCCTTCGTCAAGTTCACGAGGAAGAGGTTCTAAGCGTCCGCGAGGCACTAGACATTATAGAGGTTATAGGCGTCGTCCAGCCGTAATTGGCAAATTGGATGAAGCATTACGACGTGGTAGCCAGGTTATATTTCCTTTACTCCTTTAGTATTTCATATGTATTTCACTCTTGCTCACTCTTGTATTTCATATGTATGGTCTCGTTTTATCATTTCCCATGTAACATTCTTTTACTCATTTATTTCATATTGCTCACTCTTCTATGCCACATTTATTTGCAGAATGGAGCCTCCGTACCATCTTCTTGAGAAGGGATATGAGGAGAAACACCGAGGTCGGATTATCTCCTCCGGCGAGGTATGCACATTTAGATATGTTTATGCATTTTTTGTTTGTTTGTTAAATGAGTACTAATTTGTATGTTCTACTAAATTTTGCAGAAACTAGAGCACCTACGTATACGAGGCCATAAGTTGAACCACACTGAGATGGCATACTCAGATCGGTACACACCTTACATACGGAGGGCAAATCTGCTTGCTTTTGTGACAATGGCAAGGACGGGGGTGCCCAGCTACAATAGCTGCGCCCTCTCAGCACTAGTGGACAGGTGGCATGTCGAGACCCACACTTTTCACCTTCCATGTGGAGAGATGACCATAACTCTGGAGGACATGGCCATGATCACCGGTTTGCCTATTGCTGGGAAGCCCGTGACGGGAAAGATAGAGTCTAGTACCTACAGGGACATGGTCGAGGAGCTTCTTGGAGTTAGACCACCGGAGAAAGTGCCTGGGAAGAAGCAAGACAAGACCGGTGGTCTCAAGTTCACTTGGTTGGAAACCAACTTTGGCACGCTACCAGAAGGCGCAGATGAGATCACTGTTGAGAGGTACACTTGGTACATCTTACTAATATACATACAAAATTTCACTCCACCATATTATTCGCTCACATAAACCTTGTACTCTGTCGATGCAGGTATGCTCGGGCATACGTAATGTATTGTTTTGGTAAAGTGCTTTTTCCAGACTCCGGGGGTAGCGACGTGTCGTGGATGTTTCTACCTCTACTCCGTGACTGGGACGACGCCGGGAGGTACAGCTGGGGATCTGCCGGATTGGCTTACTTGTACCGGCAGCTAGATGAAGCTTGTAGAAGGACCGCGGCGCTGGCAAACATGGGTGGCTGTGTGCTTGCTTTTCAGGTATGGATGTGGGAGAGATTTCCTGTTGGCCGTCCCACGTCCAACAAGAGTCGTGATTGGCAGCATGTCGATCCAGACATGGCACCCACCATCACACACCGTTACGATGCGGTCTTGACTGGTTGGGGTCCCAAAGAAAATCTCTACAAGGAATACACCGATCAGATTGACTCATTGCTTCCCAGTCATGTGAGTGTAGCAACCACAAATAATATTCCATTTCATGTTTCCTATAATCTCAAATGTATGATTTAGTTTGTTGCATATCATAGGTAACATGGCAGCCATACACCGAGGTTATTGACGATGAGAATTTCAACTTAAATGTGATGTGCACTCAAGACAGGGCTATGTGGACAAGGAGGTGCCCACTCATTTGCTTCTATGCAGTCGAGTACCACCTACCACACCGAGTTGCGAGGCAGTTTGGGAGGTTTCAGCCCAGCCCTCCTGAGGAGTTCTCTACGTCGACTAAGCTTCATGAGTAATATTCTTGTCTAACAATATTGTTTTACCAATTTAGAAAAAATAAGCGAACTAATGACTAACAATTCTTGTCTCCATGTTATTGTGTAGTCTTGACAGGAAAAAGAACAAGACAATTACCGATTGGCTTCACCATCACCGAGAGTACATTCACGAATGGAATAGTGGTGAAGGTCCGAGTATCAACCTCACACCTCATAACGAAGCTGCCTTTGATAGATATCTAGTTTGGCTAAATGGTGCTACTAGGCTCCATCTTATGAGGAGTTGGACAGACCGTGACATCTTGGATGAGGACTCTGAGGCCGATGAGTATGATGATGATATTCGGCGTGGAAAGCGCGTGGACCTAGGACCTGTGCGAGACCGTGTGGTAAGAACCACATTGCATTGTCTTGCTCATTTTTACTACTTATTCATTGTATGTGCATAGAGACTTACTTTTTATGTTACACAGGCCGGTGAGCTGACTAGAGGCATTACCGAGGCTGAGGATGCACTCCAAGTTGAACCTGGGAGTGAAGGCGCCGAGGCCATCCTCCGTGCATGTCTAGTGGTATGATTCTTCGTGTTTTCATAATTGTGTCGGTCTTCTACCTTTCCTATAACCATTTTGTTGTATTTTTTCAGAAAATTGTCAAACGTTCCCGTAAGTTGCTGTCAAGGCTTGCATGTAGGAATCCTACCGATGATTTGGACGAGGTCCAACCGAGCCGTTCGAATTCACCACGAACTGATGATGATTGGGACAGGCTGACTGACAGGGAATACCCCGATGACATGTTGCTATCACAAGCCCGCAGAGCACAGCAACCAAGTCAGAGTAGTGGAGAACCAAGTCAGCCTAGTCCTCAAGCAAGCCCCCGAAGATATGCAAGGCGGCAGCCTCATGACACAAGTCGAATCATGCCTCGTAGGGGTTCTCGGATCCGCAAGCGCGCCGTTGATGCACCATCGACGCAAGAAAGGAGACGAGGCCGCAAATGATGCGGTGCTCTCGATGTGGTCACTTTTATTTGTGAGAACTAAGTTTGTGCAACTTATTCGGTGCTTTCTTTGTATTGTGAGAATTATGGGATCATTTTGTTTGAACTATGTACTTTCGTAAGCTAGTTAAACTTATGAGAACTATGTGCATTGTGATGTGTTTGTTACAAATTGATGCATTTCCTGGAATATGTATTTGTGCTGTCATTTTAGATGTATTTCCTGGAACTTATGAAAGGTTAGGGGAAGTTGCTGTTAGGAAATTACAGGAAATAGGTTCGGCTCCACACCCCATGGCGCCGAACCCTGGAACGAAAAATTCCAGAGAGCTGGAGTGCGCTGCGATAGCCCCAGTTTTCGGCGCCAATTCGACTGGAGCCGAAGTACAGAAGCTCGGTCCTTAACGAGATGGCGCCAAACTGAGCGGTGACGGCTCCACGCACCTGGGCGCCGACCTAGCAACACAAAATCGACCAACTTAACAGAGAGCACGTAGTGGGCGTAAAAAATGCCCAGGTTTCGGCGCCAGCTCCACCGGAGCCGAAATACAACAGGTCGGTCCAGCTGAAGTTGGCGCCGATATTGTCAATGTCGGCTCCAAGCGTATTGGCGCCGAGTAAAGAAGGCACGCTCAACGAACTTAACAGAGAGCAAAATTTCCTCGGCGAAAAAGCCCAGCTTTCGGCGCCAGAGACGCTGGAGCCGAACCTAAGGAGCTCGGTCCACATGGTTTTGGCGCCGAAGTTTGTGATGTCGGCTCCAGGGGCCCCGGCGCCGAACATAGAAGAGGTGCGCGACCAACTTACCAGAGAGCAAAACGAGCTCGTAAAAAAAGCCCAGGTTTCGGCGCCAGAGAGACTGGAGCCGAACCTAAGGAGCTCGGTCCACATGAATTTGGCGCCGAAGTTTGTGATGTCGGCTCCAGGGGCCCTGGCGCCGAAGTTAGATGGGATGCACGATCAGGTTACCAGAGAGCAAAACGAGGTTGTTAAAAAATCCCAGTTTACGGCGCCAGACGGCCTGGAGCCGATTCCAAGCATGTCGGTCCACTTTAACTTGGCGCCGAAGCTTGTGATGTCGGCTCGTCCTGGCGCCGACGTAGAAGAGGTGCGCGACCAACTTACCAGAGAGCAAAACGAGTTCGTCAAAAAACCCAGGTTTCGGCGCCAGAGAGACTGGAGCCGAACCTAAGGAGCTCGATCCAGATGAATTTGGCGCCGAAGTTTGTGGTGTCGGCTCCAGATGCCCGGGCGCCGAACACAGAAGAGGTGCGCGACCAACTTACCAGAGAGCAAAACGAGCTCGTCAAAAAACCCAGGTTTCGGCGCCTGCCAGCCTGGAGCCGAACTTAAGCAGTTCGGTCCACCCCACGTTGGCGCCGAAGTTTGTGCTGGCGGCTCCAGGCGCCCTGGCGCCGAAGTCAGAAGGATGCACGATCAGGTTACCAGAGAGCAAAACGAGGTTGTTAAAAAACCCCAGTTTACGGCGCCAGACGGCCTGGAGCCGAACTTCTCAGGTTCGGCAAAAACAGCTGGGCGCCGTAGTGCACTGTCTCGGCTCCATGTCCCCTGGCGCCGAACTGTTTCACTCATCTGTTTCTGCGCCGTGGCGTGTTGCACTTGGCGCCAATCTGTTTCACTCTGTACAACTCACCTCAATGTGTGAAGGTAGGGTCGAAAGAGCACTCATTGATATGATTATGTGAGCTACAAATCAGAGTCAAAAGAGCACTCATTGGTATGAATAATTAGCATGTCTATTCAACGCTTTGTTGTGATAACATAGTCAAAAGAGCACTCATAATATGCTTGACATGTAGCCTGTCTATTCAATGTTTCTATTCTTAGTTCAGTTCCGCCCGTTGCGTCCGTCTCTCCTCAATAAATAGCGTTTTCTGGTTCGGTGTCTTCATTCCAATCAACCATACACACAAACACACACACAATGGCCGGTGAGGGATCCTCTTCAAAGAGATCCAAAGGAAAAGAGCCAGCCGTTGAGTATATAGGTCCTCGTAGTGGCTCATTCGTGCCACCGGACATGCCGCCAAGAGACGAGCTGGACGGTCATGTGCCATGGATCATCCAGTGCGACTGTGGTGTGGAGTGCTGCTACACAGCAGATGAAGAGAAGATTGAAACTGATGGATACGCTGGAAACTGGAGATTTGTCTGTGGGCACACCACTGGTCCAGCACCATATTTTGTAAGTGCTATTATACATCTTATATTTTCTATGAAATAAACGTTCTTATTATAATTTATTTTCTCCTATAGAAAGGAGCTCGTTGCCGAAAGATATTTTGGTTCGAATCGAGAAGGCAGTATGAAGTTTACTGGTATGGAGAAACATATGTGGAGAAACAAGAGGCCAAAAAACATGAAGAGAAGATGAAAAAAGACCATAGAGAGGCTTACCAGAAACAGTATGAAGCATGGTGTGCTACCAAGATGGCAAACCGAAAAAACCCTTAGAAACTAGTATGAAAGTTGGGTACACATAACTTATTTCCTCGTACTTTTGTTTTCGTTCCAAATATGAGCTCTTCGATCCTATGTTCTTTGAGCTCTTGTATCCTATGTTCTTACGATTTATTGTAACCGTATGTCCAAGATATTGTCCTATTTATGCAGCATCGAGCAATTCATAACTCATGGTACTCTCCTTATCAAAATAATATAACATTAAGATCCACATCAACTAAATCACTATAGTAGTAACATTACAATACTTATCAAATTATCCAACAACATACACTAAATAAAATATTTTGATTCAACATCAAATGCATGATGAAAAGAAACCACAACATTAATTCGAAACACCCTTCCAAATGACATTACAAGCGCTTATCACCACCAACTCTTCTGACAGCTCGTAGTGTACTTTCTTAAAAACTCCTTAGTCGCCTCTTCCTCTTGCCTATCTTGTTCTTCCTTCCTTATCTTGTCTCGTATCTCTTTCTCTTTTCGGTACGCTTCTTGTTCCTTCTCTAAGAGTTGTTGCTTCATGTGTGCTTCATCCCTCTTCCTCTTGGCCTCAACTTTCCAAAGCATTTGCTCTTGCCTTATTTCTTCATCAAAAACCTTCCATGACTCGTCCAAAGTGTCGGGCCCGTAAAGAGGGCACCACCGTGTCATGTCTTGACAATGCTCACACCATACCAATGGAGGAGCCTTCGGTGTGGTTTGATCTAGTCTCCATTGTGCCGGTGGAGATGGAGGTCGTCGCACAATACGCCTCCAAGTTTTTGCCGGCCATGGCCCCGATAGAATTGAGTTGGATGGACAAAGAAGATAGTCATCATATATCTCAGGTCCATCAATCCATTGGAAGAAATAGCACGTACAATATTGCTGTCAAGGTTGTAACCAAATAAGGAATCAAATAAAAGTAAACAATGGAGTGCAAAAATCAACGAGAAGTTAACTCACGCGAGAATCGCTGCACATGTAGAACGCACGGCCCGCCGTAGCGGGGTGTCTAGATTGTGAGATTTCACAAAGTCTGTCGCAAGGACACTTAGGTACCGGGTATCTTGGTGGAACCACAGCATCTTTGCACGATACATCGGGATACTTGCCTTTGGTTGTTTCCACTAACTTCATTTTACGTGCAACTTCAACAAAAAAGTCACAAGATTCTAGGACAAAACAATAAAACAAAATAATTATACATACCACATAAAGCAAATGATAAATACCTACCACATACCACATAAATCAAAAATCTAACATGTATACACAAGAAAAATCTAGCATATATGACACCCCTACACATACATACATTATAATTATTACAATAATAGGTACCATGTACCTACTAATACCTTACATTTAGTACCTAATGCAACACTAAATAATAAATACCTACCACAAAGCACATTTAGCCATACATGGCCATTCCTAAACCTAGCCCACATAGTATCCCACATATATGTACTACTTTAGATCTAAAAGAACCAAAATAAACATTAATCACATTATAGAATAAACAAATTTCTAGGGTTATATAAACTACAACCGAAATTAAGAGCAAATGCATGGTTAAATGGATGAAACGAAGGAGATTCGAGAGAGATTACCGTGGAGAAGAGTTGCCATGGTCTTGATTGAAGAAAAACAAGAGATTTGAGGGAGATTAGAGGTTGGAGGCGGAAGTTAGGAAAGAGAGTGCTAGGGGCGGCTGGGGTGGGGGAAATAAACATGCAGGGAAGAGCCAGCGCGCGCTGGACTTAACCCTAAGGGGTCGGCGCCACCACGACGGGCGCCGAACAGGCGATAGACAGCAACGTCCGAAATTCAGAAATCCCGACTTCGGCTCCAACCTCCGTGGCGCCGAACATGCCACGTCGGATTTTCGTGACGACTCGGTGGCGGACTTCGGCTCGACGACGGGCGGGCGCCGAGGTGCATGTGTTCGGCTCCAAGGCCCATGGCGCCGACCCCAGGGGCCAGATTTGGAATTTCTTCCGCGGAGGGGCCAGTTTTGGCCTTACTCCGCGAAAAGGGCCAGATTTGGCAAAAAATACCGCAATGTGAAGGCCGAATTGAAGAAGTGGCGCGCCTCGGGAGCTCGGGCGGGCGCTGATTTGATGCTGCTCTGCGTCGCCTCCTGGTACGAGAATCTGAACATGCAGGTCATCCGCGGGAAGCGCGCCAATTCCAAGTGGGAGATGGATCCCAGCTGCGTGACCACGCGCAAACTGATTGCGCATGAGGTTGCGGAGTGCGCCGATACGGCAACCTTCATCGATGGCCTCCCTGAGCCCGACACCGAGATGGAGGAGGACGAGGAGGAGGATGAAGAAACAGATCCCGAGTTGGGCTTCTTCGATTCTCCCCAGGGCAAGGGGAAGGCCGCGGTCGTCGCGAGTAGCGATGAAGAGGCCGAGGAGATCGACACAGCTGCCCTCGAGTTCGGCACCTCATCAGGAGCCGCACTCGACGACACGGTGCGCACCCACGCCCCCGAGACCGGCTCCGCCTCCGCAACAACGCCCATCTCGGTGGCCACTGCAACTTCCGAGCAGGTCACCACCGAGCCTGACGCCGAGCAAGCGAGGACTGCAGATGCCAGCGCAGAGGCGGACGCCACCATGGCCACTGAGGAAGACGAAGCAACCAAGGCGAGCACCGAGAACACCCCGTCGACCTGAATTTGATTTTATCCTGCAAATTTTTACTCAAACACTTATCAGATCCCCGGGATGCCGGGAGCAGATGTATCCGACTATTTTATTCCGTTGCTACTCAATTTTATTCCCACTTTGTTATTTCCAACTTAATCAATTTGTTCAGCCTGGGCTGGATGCCGAGTTGCGTTATCATGCGAGTCCCCGAGTTGCATTTCTTATTCACTCTCCCTTTTCGTCTCAGCTCTACCCGCAACTTGTTGCTTTTTTGGTATTCGAGTCACAAGAGTTAAAGAGTAGAGCTGCAAATACTTAGCCGCTTAGAAACAATCATAGTAACGCAGCCCACCACTTAGCCGAAAAGACAAGTCACAGAACAGTAATAAGAACACCCTACTCGGTTCCTGCACTCTTCCTTTCCTTAGTAATTTTTCTTGTGCTCATGGACCTTTTGCTTGTTCTCTTGCTTGCCATGAAGCCGGGTTTCGGACAGCAGCAAAGTCGAAGAGTTGGCATGTAGGTTTAAACACAGTACTCAATGTACCTTTGAATTTTGAAGTAGAGCAACCGAATAGGCAAAAGGTAAAGCCGAGTAAAAACACTTAGAGCAATTTTGGACGAGGGCAGTCCCCGAGAACAATTTTAGATTGCAGAGTAGGATTTCAACTCGGATAAGAGGGTACATACACATCTTTGCTCACGAATGAAAACGACGGAGTAGAGCTACATTCCAAGGGCGCTTGGTTTCCTCTCCGGATTTATCTGCCCTGTTCGCCTGTGGTGGGCGCACATCTACAAGATAGTAAGCATCATTGTGCAGCGCTTTGCTCACAATGAAAGGCCCTTCCCATGGAGGAGACAACTTGTGCATCCCGGCTGTGCGCTGCACAAGCCTGAGGACCATGTCTCCTTCTCGGAAAACCCTTGGGTTCACCTTTCGGCTATGATAACGCCGCAGGTTTTGCTGGTAGATAGCCGAACGTGACAGAGTCAGCTCTCTTGCTTCTTCAAGCAGGTCAACGTCGTCTTCTCGAGCTTCTCTCGCCTCCACCTCAGTGTAGAGGGTTACTCGGGGGGAGTCATGCTCTAGGTCTATTGGCAACACGGCCTCAGCCCCATATACCAAGAAGAATGGCGTGTAGCCGGTTGACCGGTTAGGGGTAGTCCTTAGACTCCACAACACCGCTGGCAACTCGTCCAACTAACACCCAGGTGTTTTCAGCAGTGGCTCTATCAACCTTGGCTTTATGCCTGCCAGTACCATGCCATTTGCTCTTTCAACTTGCCCATTGGAAGCGGGATGCGCGACTGACGCAACGTCTAGTCGGATATGCTTATCTCTGCAGAACCGCACCATTGCTCCCTCGGCAAAGTTTGTGCCGTTGTCGGTGATGATACTGTGCGGGTAGCCATATCTCAGGATCACATCCTTCACGAATTTCACAGCTGTGGCCCCGTCACACCTCCGAATAGGTTTCACTTCAATCCACTTGGTGAACTTGTCCACCATGACCAAGATGTGAGTCATGTTGCCTCTAGCCGGCTGGAAAGGCCCAACCATGTCCAAACACCAAACAGCAAATGGCCAGGTGATAGGAATTGTCTTCAGCTCGGAAGCAGGCACGTGAATCTTACTTGCGAACATCTGGCAGCCATTGCACTTCCTCACGATATCTTCAGCTTGCTGCAGTGCTGTGAGCCAGTAGAAGCCATGCCGAAAAGCTTTCTGGACCAACGCCCGAGAAGAGGCATGGTGCCCGCATTCTCCTTGGTGTATCTCTACCAGGATCTCTTCTCCTTCTGCTGGGTCCACACAACGTTGCAGCACGCCAGTGGTACTTCTCTTGTGCAGCACATCTCGGACTATAGTGTAGCCCTTGGATCTTCTCTGAATCTGTCTTGCAGCCACCTCATCTTCTGGCAGAGTACCGTCCCTCAGAAAGGATAATATGGGCATGGCCCAACTCGGTGTCTCCCATGTGGGAAACACTGGTTCGTCCACTTCCATTGGGACGGGTACCTCTGGTTGCTCTTTAGGGATGGGAGCACTTCTCTGAAGCCCAGACCGATTAGCAAGGACTTCCTCAATGAAAGTGACAGTCCCCGGGTTAAGGACAGCAGTCCCCGAGTAAGGAGTGGCAGTCCCCGGGTAAGGAATGGCAGTCCCCGAGTAAGGAGTGGCAGTCCCCGGGTAAGGAATGGCAGTCCCCGAGTAGGGAGTGGCAGTCCCCGAGTAGGGAGTGGCAGTCCCCGAGTAGAGGACGGCAGTCCCCGAGTAGGGAGCGGCAGTCCCCGAGTAGAGGACGGCAGTCCCCGGGTTTCCTGGAGCATTCTCCCAGTCAATCTCCATGGGATCAGATTCCTCACTTGGCAGAGAAGGAACAAATATGGACTCCGAGTTGGGAGAAGGCTTGATGGATGGCTTCCTCAAATGCTCCAAGGCAATCCCTGCCGGGATGGACTGCCGAGAAGATCCCAACTTGGATAATTCATCTGCCGCTTCATTCTCTGCTCGGTGAATGTGTTGGAACTCACAGCCTTCGAAGAACCCAGTCATAGACTGCACCAGGAAGCGATATGATGCCATGTTGGCATCCAGAGCATCCCATGTACCAGAGACTTGCTGCACCACCAGATCTGAATCACCATAGCATATAATGCGCTGCACGCCAACCTCCTTTGCTACTCGCAAACCATGCACCACTGCCTCGTACTCTGCTACATTGTTGGATGCCTTGAAGTGAATCTGTAGCACGTACTTGAGTTGATCTCGCTTGGGTGACGTAAGCACCACACCAGCACCAAGGCCTTCCTTCACCTTTGAGCCATCAAAGTGCATCTTCCAGTAATTAGAGACTGGAGCAGGAGGTTCATACTGCACCTCGGCCCAATCCACCAGGAATTCCGCCAGAATCTGAGACTTGATGGCTTCTCTTCTCGCATACGCGGGAGCATACGCGGCTAGCTCAATCGCCCACTTGGCTACTCTGCCACTCGCCTCCTTGTTACCCATGATGTCCGAGATGGGAGCAGAGCTCACAACCGTGATAGGATGCTCCTGGAAATAATGCTTTAGCTTCTTGGCGCCCAGGTACACGCCGTAGGTCATCTTCTGGTAGTGCGGGTAGTTTTGCTTGGAGCTGGACAGCACTTCACTGAGATAGTATACTGGGCGCTGCACGCTCTTGCCTTCTTCTTCTCGTTCCACCACAATCACCACACTGACTACTCGGTTAGTCGCAGCAATGTACAGCAGCATGGGCTCCTTGGGTAGCGGACTAGCCAAGATGGGAGCGCTAGCCAGCATTGCTTTCAGCTCGTTGAATGCCACATCCGCTTGCGGAGTCCAGACAAACTTGTCACTTTTCTTCATCAATTGGTACAGAGGCAGTGCCTTCTCGCCCATTCGGCCCAGAAAACGGCTCAGAGATGCCAAGCAACCAGTGAATTTCTGCATATCCTTCAAGGATCTCGGCAAAGACATGCTCTCAATAGCTTTTATCTTTGAAGGATTGGCCTCAATGCCCCGACTAGATACCAGGAAGCCGAGTAGCTTGCCAGCCGGGACACCAAAGGTGCATTTACTCGGATTCAGCTTCATTTTGTACTTGCGTAGGTTAGCAAAGGTTTCCTCCAGGTCGGCAAGCAGAGTATGTGTTTTATTCGTTTTGATGACAATGTCATCTACGTACACCTGCACATTCTTGCCGAGCTGGTCGTGCAAGCATTTCTGCATGCATCTCTGATAGGTTGCACCCGCATTCCTCAAGCCAAAACACATGACACGATAGCAATAAGCCCCGTACAGGGTAATGAAAGCAGTCTTTATTTGATCAGCAGGATTGAGTGCAATCTGGTGGAAACCAGAGTAGGCATCTATGAAAGACAACAGTTCACAACCAGCAGTGGAATCGATCACCTGATCGATGCGAGGTAGCGGGAAAGGATCCTTGGGGCATGCCTTGTTCAAGTCGGTGTAGTCGACACACATGCGCCATGCAGTGGCAGCCTTGGGATCCTCCTTCTTCTTCTCGACCATGACCGGGTTGGCTAGCCAATCCGGATGCAGCACCTCCATGATGAAATTGCTTATCAGTAACTTGGTGATCTGGTCACCAATGGCCTTCCTTCTCTCATCTCCGAAGCGGCGCATAGTCTGCTTCACTGGTTTGGCGTCAGGACGCACATGTAAAGAGTGCTCAACCAACTCCCTCGGGACTCCTGGTAGGTCTTCATTGGACCAGACGAATACATCCCGATTCTCACGGAGGAAGTGGATGAGCTCGCTTTCCTATTTCTCCGCCAACCCGGAGCCAATGATGGCTACGCGGTCGGGGAACTCGGGGTCGACCTGGACCTTCTTGGTCTCCTGAGATGCCTGGAATGCAGTCCCATGCTGGGTACTCGGCACACCTTGCGCGCCAGCTTGCGCGGATTGCGCCATAGCTACCACCTCATACATCTTCTTCTTCTCGGCAGCGATCACCATCGACTCCGCCAACTGGGAGCTAGCAGAGGCACACTCCATGGACTTCTTGTAATCACCAGAGATAGTAATTATGCCAATGGGACCAGGGATCTTCATCTTCAGATATGCAAGATGGGTAGAGGCCATGAACTTGCTCAGAGCAGGCCTGCCGAGTAGAGCATGGTAAGGACTCTGATGATCGACCACTTCGAACTGCAGGCGCTCTGTGCGGCAGTTATCCCTGGTGCCGAATAGCACATCTATCCATACTCGGCCAATCGGGTTGCACGAGATCCTGGGCACAATACCATGGAAGGTGGTCTTGCTGGGCAGCATCATGTTCTCGGCCAGGCCAAGCTTCTCGAGCGTGTCTTTGTACACGATGTTGATGCTGCTGCCGTTGTCGATTAGCACCTTGCTGAACCTCACATTCTTCTCGGGACCCAGGAAGGTAGGATCCAGCACCAAGGCATAGCTACCCGGATTGGGCATCACCTTGGGATGATCTGCTCGGGACCACCTGATCTCCTGGTCACACCAATACATGTAGTGAGGGACAGCAGGAATCACTGCATTGACCTCCATGGCACGCCTGTGCTGTGATTGCTTGTCGACTGGCTCAGAAGTGAAGATCATGTAGCTCTCGTGGTGCTCTTGGTACTGATTGGAGCCTCCGCCTCCATTGTTGCCGTTGTTGTTGTTGCCCTGGTAGTTGTTGTTGTTGCCCCTGTTGTTGTTGTTGCGGTTGTTGTTGTTGTTGTTGTTGTTGCGGTAGCTCTCATTGTTGAAGTTGAGGTTGGCTCCTAAAGCCACCTGGTTCACATTCTCTCTTCTCGGGTACACTGGCGGCCGAGCTGCGGGTGCGCGAGTAGGCTGCACATTGGCGTTGGCCGCTGGCAGAGGAGGAGGAGGAGGCAAGCCATCACTCTTGATCACATCCCACCACTCGCACTGCCGAGTAGTGTGGTTAGCAGGCCTCGAGGGGTGGTGAGTGTGAAAACTGCATGGGCCATCCTTCATGTCATCAAAGACAAACTTCTTCGGCTGCTCGGAGTTTCCGCTACCCGACTGAGAGGTGCGAAATGGCTTCTTGTTGCCTTGGCCCTGGTTCTGGTTCTGCCCGTAGGCTCCAGCAGGTTTCTGCCTCTGGCTGCCACCAGCTCCAACAGTCACTGCATTCACCTCCTCGGGATCATACCGAGTATCTACTCGGCGCTTGTTGCGGAACTCATTGCGCTTGCTGTTGCTGAAGTTTCTTCTCGGCTCAGAGGAGTCCATCAGAGGCTGAGTGGGATCACCAAGTGCGTACTGATCCGCAATCTTGATGGTCTCCGCCAGAGTGTTCGGCATCTCCCTCTGCAATCTCTGCCACAGCATACTGTCATGTCTGCATCCCTGCGCAAACCAAGTAATGGCCTGCGCTTCATTCACACCTTCACAGGTGTTCCTCAGTGTACTCCACCGAGTAAGATACTCGCGGTCTGTCTCGTCTTCTCGCTGCCGGCAAGCGGATAGCTGCTGTGGCCTATTCAGCCTCTTGTATGTGCTCGTGAAGTTGCTGATGAAGGCATCCGAGAAGTCCAGCCAGCAATTGATGCTGTTCTTGGGCAAGTTATTGAGCCAAGTGCGGGCTGGACCCTCTAGCATTTGCGGGACATAGCGCACTGCCCATCTTCTGTTGCCGTTCGCGATATGGACCGCGGTGACATAGTCATTGAGCCAATCTTCGGGCTTGGTGCTGCCATTGTAGCTCTTGGTGCCCCTTGCGAGCTGAAAGTTCTTCACGGACGGCTCGTTCATGATGCGCGGGCCAAAGCACTCGGGGCCAGGAGGACCCGTGCTCTCCAGCCGCGCCGACAAGCTGATCCGGTCCAACTGATGCCTCGCATCTCCTGGCGCCAGCATGCGCTCGCCAACACGATCATGGACATCATAGCCCGCCATCTCCATAGCCGAGTAGCCATCATCATATATGTCCACCTGCACAGCTGCAGGCTGCTCCACCGGGTTGGCGACTGGTGCCACTGCGCGCGGCTGCTGCCTCTGCCGAGTAGGCGGAGCAGCGGGACGCCGAGAAGGACCTGGACGCGCTTCATCTCGGGCTCGGCTTTGAGCTTGATGGGCCTGAGAGCCTGCTCTTGCAGCGTTGTGTTCCTGCCCGGGCTGCTGCGGCACAACAAGCTATCTCGCGGCAACAGCCGGGTCATACACCTGCATTTGCCTATCTCTGCCCGAACGCCCGCTGCGGCTCTTCTCGCGGCTGGGATGCGGAGACGAGGCTTGATCGTTAGATCTAGCCGCGTGCGAGTGCACCACCTGAGAAGCTCCGGCACCAGGGTTGGCTTTTCGGAACTTCTCATTCTGCCTAGCAGCCTCCAACACCAACTCGTTGAGTCTTTCTTGCTGCCTAATACGCGCATCGCCATCAAGACGAGGCAACTCGGCAGCTACAGCCTCTGCAGCTCTAAGTGTCTTGGCGGGTGTGCTATATCTGGGCCGGGTGGAGGTGTTTGCGGTGGCGGACTGAGCAGGAGCCTCTACAACCGTTGCCATCTCGGCGCCAAGGTTGCGCCGAGTGGCACCTACTCTGCTAGCCCTCCTAGCGACTGGCGTGAAGCCGTGAGCCTTGTTGTACTCTGATCTAGACTCAACTCCAACCTCACCTTATCCAACTCCGCCTGCTCGGCAAGCAGCTCCAGGCGTTGCCGCTCGAGCTGCTCCCTCATGGCTAGAAGCTCGATGTCAGTGGGAGTTGGCATGCCAGGTCGCGTAGCCGACGCGGGAATAACCGTAGAAGTGGAAGGCGGCAAGTTGCACTCCTTCTCGTAGGGCCGGTGAGTCCTGCCACCAATGCTTGGTGCAGCAAGATCCTCGATGACTGCCGCGGCGCCAGTAGCGGCTGCGCCAGTGTTTGCCGCCAAGCCCGTCACCATCACCTCAGCGCAGTTCGCAGAGCGGCACGCGGGCCTTCCGCGAGCAGCGATCACCGCGGGAGGATCCTCCGCGTCATGCACCAGCTCGGGGTACTCGCGGTTGGCGACGGTGGCGACGTAGACGAGGTGAGAGCCGAAGGAGATCACCGAGCCGCCCTCCGGCATGGCCCTGCCGCCGAAATCGCCGGCGTTGTTGGTGACGAAGTCGAAGGAGCCGAATCTGTGGACAAGGCCACAGACCACGCGCTCCGCTGAAGAAGATCCCGTCCGAACAGAAACTCCAACCAGCGCCGCTGGTTGCCCCACGGTGGGCGCCAACTGTCGTGGTGGTGTCACGGCAGATGCCATGGGATGGCTAAAGATGTGGGGACGAAGGACGCTGGAGGTGCTCGGGGAGGGATCACGCGACGAGTAGCCGCGTGAGGTACGAAGTAAGCACTGCAAACAACACGGTCTACCCAGGTTCAGGGCCCCCGTGAGGAGGTAAAACCCCTACTCCTGCCTTTCTTTGTGTATTCTGGTGTCTCACCGAGTAGCCACAGTACAATGGATCTTGCTACCGAGTAGCCTCTCCTCTCTCTACATGATGAATTAGGTCAAGAACCTAGGGTTTCCTCAGTTCAATCTCAACGTGCCCTTATGCGATGCCTCACGCAGGAGGCGGCGGGGCACCTTATATACCTGGTGCCCAGCCGGATACGTCCAAACCTAGACAAGTGTCGACATAGTGTGCATATCGTCCTTCTTCCGGGTTCCCCCTGACAGCTTTGGTTCCTAATCTTGGCTGCATCTGGAAAGTCGTTGGGCAAAACAAGGGGACAGACTGGTATCACTGTGCCAAACACAGAGTAGGGCCCCCTTATCCTGCGACGGCCTGCTTCCATGCTGTCACTGTCAGGCAGGCCGGTCCCAGATGAACAGTAGTTCGAATACTGCCAAGTACGGACCCAGGATACGCGGGATCCTGTGTCAGAACGGCTCCTTTGACTTTCTGGCCCGAGTAGCTTCCCGCCAATTTTACTCGGGCCAACTCTTCTACTCGAACGGACAGAACTTGATTGATTCTTCCTTCTGGTCATCTTGAGGTGAGACCGAGTAGCAGTCAACCGGGTAGCAAGTACCGGGCAGGCGGCTACTCGACCAAACCTCTCTTCTGACAGTTGCTTTTACCACTTGCCTTTACCCTACTCGGGGGTAACCCCCCGACACTACTCGATCGTGTCCTACAGTATGTTTTACCCACTGCCCACCTTCCTTTCTGCCGGTGGGCCAACGATGTCATGGAGGGCCCTTTTGTTTGGGCTGGCTGTGGCTGGCTGCGGCTGGCTGTGGTGCTGTGCAGGGAAAACAGCTGCGCAGCGGAAGCTGCTGTTCTGAGTGTTACTCTTTGGCAAATCAGCTGGCTGTGTGGCTGTAAACTATGAAATTGTCTGAAACACCCTTATAATCGTAAAAACGTGTACAATTACTAATTTACACTGTAATATATAAATATTATATGCATCACTAATACTCAAATCAAAATTGAAATGCGAACTTGAAAACAACATAGCAAACAAAAGGATTTTTTTGCTGATTTAGTAATAAATAACATATATACAGATGGATACGGTGTACTTTCCTTGTACATGGTACGAGTTGGTTCGTCCAGGAAGTAAATACGAGCCGGAAGCAGCACTGGCAACACCATGGGCGGCCCGACCCTCCTCCAAGCGGCGAATTCGGCTCCCACGGGAGGACGGCGCAGGACGGGCGGGATAGAGGATGGCTGGGATCGGAGTACGGCTGGTCGGGGAACGGAGGCTGGACGGGGATCTGAGCGGCAGCACGCGAGTGGACGAGGACAGTTACGGCGGCCGGCAGCTGTCTCCGACGAGCTCCTGTGGGACAAAATTGCAGGGACGGGATCGGGTTGCGGGCGCGTCGATGTGCAACGAGGTCGGGCGGAGGAGCTTCGGCGGCCGTGGAGCTGTCACCGACGAGCTCCCGTGGGCAACAATGGCAGGGACGGGATCAGGTTGCGGGCGCATGGATCTGCAACGAGGTCGGGCGGAGGAGCTTCGGCGGCCGTGGAGCAAGATGGTGAGGATCTCTGGTGGCGGGGAGGGAGATGGGAGGAGCTACGACGGCAATTTTTGGAGTGGCGGCACGGGGAAGGTTCCGTGAGGGTGGAGGTCGGGGACGGTTCCTGCCAGGGTGAGCAACATCGATTAGTTTTTTTTTCTTTTACGTTTCTGCTACTAGTGCGGGCTGGGTGGGTGGCATTTGGATGTTATTTCGTGGAAGAATAGGGGCAAGGGCAAGTACCGCTTCGTTTCCGACGAGCCAACGCTCGGGAAGCAGCCTTCGAGGTGCTTTTTTCTACCTGTGGGAAAACGAGGTGCGTTGGCAAAAGCCAAACGCGAAGCCAACCCTTTTGTTTGGTTTGGGTGGCTTTTTTTGGTGGAAAGCCACCAAAAGCCCAAACAAAAGGGCCCGGAGTAAGTGTGTCTTCTCAAGCGGGTGACCATCCACTGGAGTCATTTCTGACTGGCTGGACCAGGTCTTGGAACACCATCACGACTTTAGTTCACGACCACCTAGTCGTGTGCGCCAACACCGGGCTCATCCACTCCACCGCGCCCTCCTCCTCCTCCTCGCCAAAGCAACTGGGTACTTGACGAGACCGGCCACCATAGCAAGCGGCAGTCCAAAACCCCCACCTCCTCCTCCGCTCGCCGCCGCCTCCGGGAAGCTTCCACGCAAGGGGGACCAGCGGGACGGCCATGGAGGCGCCGTTCGTCTACTGCGGATCCTCCGAGGACGACGGCCCCGGTACGCACCTCGCTTCCCGACCTCCCGATTCCTCCCCTCTCTCTGGCCTCCGGCCTCTGAATGCGTTTCCCGCGCGCGCGTCTGCAGGTGAGAAGGCTCTCATGAAGGCCGCCCTCGAAGGCAACCTCCGCCGCATCAAAGGTACCCTTCTCTTCTCCTCTAATCCCCCGCTGCATCCATCCCTCTCATGGCCAGGCCGCCTTGTTCTCGCTTCGGAGTTCGGTCCGTCCCACTTCCCAGCATACTCTAGTGACGCTACAAAGTTTGTGTGCTGTCTTTGCGGGGTCGGAGGTTCGTTCACGCAGGCTGCATTGCTGCCTCTAACCGTCTATCACGCTCGCCTTGGGAAATAATGGTGGGGATTTCTGGGTTCCAAAGCTCGTCGTGTGCCTACTACACTAGTATGCTTGTGGGACACCCCCTTCTATTTTCTGTTATGCAAAAGTTGTTTGATTTGGTCGGATGCTATATACCGATTGTTCTGTTTACAAACATTGCTCTGTTGGATTGGCAGATGACTAAGCTATTCTATCGATCTACTCTTAAGTCTTAACAAATAATGCGTATTCTCTCCTGAAATTCGGTTCAGCATTCGGGATCAAAATAATTCGGATGAACAGTCTGCTTGTCGTCACTAGTCAGTGTATAAATGTGACATCTTTTCATTGATGACGGGATCCGCTAGCTTGTCCTCACAGCTAAACTTTGCAATTTTTTCAAGTACTACTCTAAACTGATACGTTGTCAAGGTCTTCGTTATGTAACTGTGTCTCTAGCATTGCACACATGTGTTCTTTCTTTCTTTATGTTTCCCATCTTGTCAATTTTGGAAATTCGTTTCTGTATTACCTGATGATGTTTCTTTAAAGTTCTTGTAAAGTGTCTTACCAAAGGAAAGGGCGGCCCGAAGGCGATTTTTTCTTTCAACACGGATGGAGTTAGTGTGCTGCACATTGCGGCATGCGGGGGGCATTTGGAGGTTTGCAAGTATTTGGTGGAGGAGCTTGGGGGAGATGTGAATGCTCCTGGATATGGAGATGGAGCTCTAGGTCGTCCTCCATCTCTTCATTTTTTTTTAAAAAAAAATTGTCTGGCAATGTTATCCAGTATGAGACCTGAGATTGTATTTGGGGTGATGTGCTTTATTTTACAGGTGCGACTCCGTTTATGACGGCTGCTCAGTCTGGTGATGTTCCTACCGTCAAATATTTCCTTGAGCGTGGTGGTGATCTAATGAAAGCAGACGACAAAGGACGCACAGTTCTCCACCATGCTGTATCTACAGGTGCTTCCCCTGACACACATGCATAGTCACACCTAACTTGTGCAACTTCTTCAGTTATACTAGTAACTATTTACTCTACCGTGCTCAATTTGTTCATTGCTTGTGCCAACTTGACTTACGGGATCATCTCATTCACCGCAGGATCTTGCAAGGTAACAGAGTTCCTCCTGTCACAAGGAGTGCCAGTCGACATAGACTGTGGCCGTGGAACCCCACTCTTTATGGCTGCTACAAATGAGCAAGACAAGACATTGAAGATTTTATTGGACCACCACGCAAATGTATGACCTCCGCTGTTTCCTATTTCCTTTGATTAAGAGTTACTTTGGGCAGATAGATTTTAGTTTACAAATAGTTAAATGATGTGGACAAATATGTCTTAAACAGGGGGTGTTTTAGTTGCTTGTATTGGAATATCCTTAGATGTTGCAATACATAAATCGTTCATATGTTTATGACATAATAAGGATCGGGAATTGTGTTAGATTTGATGGAGCAACCCATTCCAATTCTCAAACCAAACAATTGGGTTCGGTCAGGAACTCAGGATTAGGATTTGACGACCCACACTCACTTTCCATCCATTCCCTTGAATCAGAACACACACCAGTCGAATTTTGCATGCTTTTTATTAGTATATCCTTGTTCATCCCAAAAGAAACTCTATGCTACAAACGATTCGAATACATAACACAATGTCTTGCTTTCAGCCTAACATCATTCTTAGTGGTGCTGGAGTTCCCCTGCTGAGTGCTCTCATTTACCGTTCATTGAAGTGTATGAAGCTACTCATTAAGGTCAGTATCATCTTGCTTATTAATCATCGCTATGTTATGATTTTGCACCGTGATCATTGCATTGCATAATCTTTTTTTACAGGCTGGTGCCGATGTTAACTGCAAGGGTGTCATAATTACTCCTTTAGTATTAGCCACGATGCAAGGGGGTTACACCAACTATATTAAGTTGCTACTGAAGGCTGGAGCAGATCCTAATATTCATGATGATGTATGTTCTGTATATTTTCTAGATATTCTTCTCACCTGATATGCAGAACTTCGCTATATTCCGTTAAAGCTTCTCTATTTAGCAATGAGTTTAGGTTGCTTAGAGTTGTTTACTACTATGATAATGCGAACCTTCACTTGTTCCTAGTGAAGTTCTGTCTTAATTCACCTCACAGGATTTGAACTCTGGTGGATGGGGTGACCCCACTGTACATCCACCACTGGGATACAACCCAATTCCCAATGGTCTATATCAATAAACTTATTATTTTCTGTTGATCATCAATTATTGCGTCCTATAGAAGGATCATGCGTCCATGACTATTCTGTTCTAGCATAGATACGGCACTATTTAAAAAATGTTGCTTGTATCCAACAGTACCCAACATATATCAATATTTTTCCTTTTTCAAATAAGTTTATATCTCATTATTTTCCATTGTGGGTATGTAGAAGCATTTTCAAATGTACTCATGCCAGTAATAAAATAAATGCATTCTTCTTAGTTTTTGTTATTCCTCACCCCGTTGTTACTCTGTTTCCATTCTCTTACTCCAAAAACCTGTTTATATTGATGCTACCATCAGCCAAAGGACGAACTAAAACAAATCATATGTACAGCTACTTATTCACGTGTAATGCCACTACAAATTCCAGTGGTGTCTCAATCTTAACTTTTGCCGAAATGCCTCATTAGAAACCATGTGTGTTGGCAGTTTGAATTGCTTAGCAAATATGTAAATGCTTGCTGGGTAAAATCCTCGTTTATTCATTTGATGAAATTATTTCCTAGATCATGGTTCTCTCTTGGAATCTTAAAATTTTCTACATAATGTTCATTGTTTTGCTAATATTCTAAATAGTTGGTGAGAGTAGATGAGATACTGAGATATCACTATGTAGTATGTACCATTCTGGATAGCAGCATTTCTCCAATGTACGCATGAAATAAAAAAACTGAAATAAATTATCTTTTCTTAGCTTAATTGACATTGTTCTTCACCCCGGTTGTTGCTATTTCTCCTTAATCATTTGATGAATAAGGCGATCCTGGTTTTCCTGACAATATTATAATTTTCTACAACAATTATAAGTTGCATAGAGTTCAGATTGTTTTGTTATATTTTCTTAGGTTTCCTTCTTTAATGATGTAAATAGTTCTTAAACGATAGTTCAGATTGTTTTGTTATAATCTCTTTGGTTTCCTTCTTTAATTATGTCATTAGTTCTTAAAAGAAATGACATTTCATTTTTTGTTTTGTTGCCCAGCTGGGTAGGTTCCCAATAGAGCTTTCTGCATTACGTGATTGCTGGGAAGAGGTTGAAATGTTGTTTCCTTTGACTTCCCGAATCCCAAATGTCCCAGACTGGAGTGTCGAGGGAGTGATTGCTCATGCGAAAATTGAAGATAAAAAGCCAATGGTATGTTAATTTCTGCTGTTATGCTCTTTTTATCTGTATATTGCTTCAAAACTAAGCATTGTTTTTTAATCCAGTAAAATGTGTCCATTCTGTGTAACTTTAAGATTTTTTTTACTATATACATGGCACCACATCAACAATGAGAGCTCGCGCTTATTTATAAGATTTTTTGGGTTTTCAACTTGTGAAAGTCATTCAAAAAAAAAAAAAGTTGTTTGAGTGCTGACTAGCTGAGAACAAAGTATGAACTGTAATTTGGAAGGTAATATGATGAAGCAAAGATAATATCTGGCCCTCGCCTACTAACAAGGCTGCCCAACAATAGACATCATGAAGGCATGAACCCATGTGTGTTACACACATCAATTCGGTAACATAACATAACATGAACAACCCTGGATTGTAATGAATAGAAAATGCCAACAAAACTCTGCTGATTTGCTGAACAATAGGTAGAAATCATTGAGGAAAATGTCCTGCTGCTTCCAAGGTTGAAAGTACTAACATCTTCAGACCTGATAAGATAAAATTTAATCCCTCCGTCCGGAATTAAGTGTCACAAAGTTTGACAAAAGTGGATGTATCTAACACTAAATTATGTCTAGATACATCCACTTTTGTCAAACTTTGTGACATTTAATTCCGGACGGAGGGAGTATAAGATAAGGCAATCGATGTACTCTTTGCAAAACGACATTTGCATGTAGATTGTAAGGCAGTCTCAGTTCTAGTAACTTTCATTGACAAAACATTGTGTAGAGCACTGACACAAATCTCGTAATGCTATAGAATAGTTAGATTCTCTCTGGTAGAGAAAATTTATCTAGTAAATATAGGCAGTTGCACATAATTCCCTTTAAGTCCTCGAATTCTAAAGTTCTAAGTTTGGTCAAAATAAAACTTGGCACGACTGATATCCGGACCAATGAAACATCCAGCTGTACATCGATTTGGAGACTCAGCTACACCAGATTTTGGAGTTTGATCTTCTGAACCACGAAATGATTTCTTCATTTGAAGCAGCATTTGCAGTAAGGATGCGAAAGTGGAATCCCACTTATACCTCATCTGTGTGTTGTTAGCTCTCTTTTTTGAAACAAGGCAAAACGTGGCATGAGGTTCTTGCTTGGCTCCGAATGGTGACCCCCCTCCAGACCATGAGGCCTCGCTGCTTGACTGGTGGCTGCACGCTCGACAAAACTCCCCAAACCCTCTACGCAAAGGCCTTGCGTCTACTGTGCTGCTAGTGCCTTGGATGGTATGGAAGCACCGCAACGCGTGTGTCTTCGAGGGTGCCCAGCCGTCTCTGCCTATGCTGCTTGGCAACATCAAGGAGGAAGCAGCTAACTGGGCCAGAGCAGGTGCTCGCGGCCTTCGAGATGTGCTTCCTCAAACCTGGGATGTCCATTAGTGTAATTCCTTTTTTTCCTGTAATCTGCGCCCCCTAGGAGGCCTTGTAACCCAAACTCTACCTTTTCAATGAAAAAAACGCAAATGTCATTTGCGTTTTCCCGAAACAAAAAAGGCAAAAGCTTTGCCTTTTATATTGATATAGACGAAGCAACCATGACACGGACGAGGCCAAAGAAAAAGAACAGAGGTAGAAACCTAGCGCCCACGGAGCTAGAAACCTCATCTGTGTGTTAGTTCAAAATTTTGACCAAAATTTTTATACTAGCAACCAGGGCCGTCTCCAAAAATTTGGGGCCCCTGTGCGAAATGTAAAATAGGGCCCTAAATTTTTTAAATTGCACATTACATAACAACTAAAATTTTCACTTTATTACATAACTTCACTATGTGTTATTCGTCCAACATATAGAAACATATTAAATAGGAATTTTATTAAAAGATACCATTAATTTAATAAAAAAATAACTCGAGACAATTAAACAAATAACTATGGATTAATTTAGTATTTTAATTAGCACAAAAGTTACGAACAAACAATGTTACCTTGACTAGTAATTCTGCCCGTATGGCGTCGCAGATGGGATATTATTTCTCTTGCGCCGCGGTCTCATAATTCCAATTCCTACTCATACGACGCTAGGAGTATGGACGGATCAGGAATTCGGGAGCAGTGGTGAACGTGGGCGTGGAGTGAACATGTCCTGCAGTACTACCGCCAATGGCTGGCCCGCTCAGCTCGAATTAAATTGTGCGATATGTACTCAGCCTATAAGCTTGGGTGCCTGGAAAAATGGGGGCCCTGATCGGTTGTGCACGTCGATCACCCTCAAAGACGGGCCTGCTAGCAACACACAAATAAACTATAAGTGGGATCCCACCTCGCATCCCTAATTTGCAGTATGCATTGCAGCATAAGCATGTGAAAGAGCTAGCCACCTAGATACCAAACTGTGAATAAGTTGAACACAAAGTTGCTGAATTTATTTTTTGATAGAAATTTCCAAATTCATTTATGATAGTAAATGATGACTAATTCCAAAATTCAAATATTATATTCGTGTTTCTTCTACTTATTGTCTAGGAGCAACGACACCTTGAAAGAAGAAATGCTTTGTTGAAGTCACAGGCTGATACGGCGTTCAAGCAGAAGGAGTATAAGATGGCATCAGAGTTTTATGGCTTGGTAAACCTCTTGCACTTTATCTATGATGGTTTACAAGGTAAATTTTGTTATTAATAGGGAACCAATTGGAGAGCATTATTTTTCCAACCAGGTTTCTTGTTTCTACTCTAATTTACATTATTAACCACTTTGGATATCTATCCGTTTTTAAAATGTAAAATTTGTGCCTTGAGTGGAAAATCCAAAAACAAAATGTAAATTGATAATGAACAGTGCGACTGGCACAAAATGATTCCATTAGCTCCATCTATTTTAAATGAAGTGCCATGTATGCTGCCATGAATATATCTGACTAAATACCAACTTAAATTATGATTAGGTCTGACCAAGGGCCATTTTTTTAAGAAACTAGAAGCTTTCATTACCCCGGGCTCTGCATTGATAGATGCATATAGCCCATAGTTTATTAGAAGTCGAAGGTCATGATAAAAGGTAGCCTAACAAAAAAGTATGACATGCAACACATCAAGAAACAACCTAATCAGAAGTGTGACAGTGACAGGCCACACATAAAACCACTGTTCAACATGCTTGAGAAAAGATAAATAGGCCACACCCTGTTCGAACCAGGACATAAACTACCTGGTTAGCCATTCCAGGACCAAGTGCCATCTAAAATGAATATGACCTGAAGCAATCATACATTAAGAATGCGCTAAAATAATGCATGGTGCTATTTGGGGAAGAGGAAAGAAATCCCATCATAGAGTCCATTTAGGGGGCAACAAGGAATTAACAAAAGAAATTTCTGGATGCATATGATTGTATATATGAAACAACAAATGGGTCGCACCTAAATACTAGGTTGTGCTCATACTTCTATACCGATATGTTGCTTATTAATTTGCCATGTAAGTTGGACTTAACATGACATGTGACCTGTCACTGATTGGGACTGATCTTAACTGATGGAGATAAATATGCACGGTAATCATATATTTGGCTTCACTTAAGAAACGTATTTGACATCATCCGTGCATGTTAAAAGGATCTTTATTTGTTCATCCACCTTCGTTGATGCCTTCGTCTCTAGAATCTTTGAGAAGTTTTTTTTTCCATCTCGGATAATATGAATTTTTGATAGGTGGTCTACCGTTTCGGTTAGTATTATTATTTGATCTGATGACTGATGACAGTACACTTAAATTTACAAGCCAAATCAGTTAGTAGTAGAATGTCTTATTATCCCATTCTGCTGTACTACTGGGTAGTAAAGTGTCTAGATAGTTTTGTACCTGCTAGCATGCGTGATAGCCCGTGAACATATATAGAACTTATGTGTGTCATCATTTTGAGTTGAGATTGATATTTGCATTATCTCTCGTGCAGGCAATAGCTCATGTAGAGAGTGCAACACTGTATGCAAACAGGAGTCTATGTAAGCTGATCCTGGGCGATGGTGATGGTGCCTTGTCAGATGCTCTCAAATGCAGAATGCTGCGACCAAAGTGGGTAAAAGCTTGCTACCGTCAAGGCGCAGCTCACATGCTACTCAAGGTGCGCCTAGCTTGCCGGTGTGTTGAGTTACTTCGTACTGATTGATTTATTTGTCTGGTCACGTTCCTTGATTTGCTGTGCACTCCCAGGAGTATAAACAAGCCTGTTCTGCTCTCGAAGATGCACTAAGAATGGATCCTGGGAATGCCGAGATTGAGAGTGAACTACGGTAATTTGATATCTTATCCTCTTTCGAGTTTCTTCCCAATCTTATGTGCCACTTGTTTGTCTCAGTAAAGAGGAATCATGTAGTTAGCGAGTTACATATTGAGAGATTTTGGTTAGAGCTGATGACATTTCCATTCCACCCGGTTGAATTCCTGCAGGAAAGCTAGGGAGCTCATGAAGAATCCCCCTGATGATGATGCGCAGTGAGGCATCGGACTGCAGGTCGCAATATGTTCCAGTATTCACTGAAGTAGAGCTAGCAGGAACTCCCAATCCTTGTAGGGATTAAAACTAATGCGCGTCTTGCGTCTGCAGATTGACTTCGTAAGAAATTGTTTGGACTAACCCGTAGATTGTTTTGGCCGACTAAAGTTTCTGTTCTTTTGGATGATTGTGTTTTGCAATTCGGATTATTAGGCAAACTGATTAAATGCAGCATCAACGTGGACTGTGTTGCTTACCATGTCAGGCTCGGATCATTGGCCTTTGCTGGTAATGATTGGGATTCCTCAAGCCCTTACCATCGACTCTTAACTCTTTTTAGGGTAGCTGAGTTTGAATTTTTGTCGCTTAGCCTAAATTTTGTACGAAATTTGGTCCCGTGTTTTAAATACAAACGATGTTCAGAAAATCAGAGAAAACTGGTGGGGGCACCACTAAGCAAGGATTTGGTTACCGAACTGAGAAAAAATTTCGGGAGCACCTGGATTTCCAGTAAATTTACCGGTTGGTTACCGGCCTAGATTATCAAACAAAATTTGAAATTCAGACTTAAAACATAACATAAAAACTGTTTTTTTAGATTAAAAAAACTGATTTTGAAATGATGAATTTGGCCTGAATTCAAACGGTCTGAGATTTTTCGGGGGGACCGAGAATTCCGGTTAGTAATTGCGGTATCTCGAAGTTTAAATATATGTGGTGGAGTTGAGGATCCTCATCTTCCTCCTCCTTCTCGACCTCCTCTTGCTCTTCACTCGACTCCGCATTCGCGACACCGGTGTCAGGAGGGGCGTCAAAGTTACTCGCAAGTAAATCTGAGCTCCCATCGTCCGTGGCAGAAAGTGGCGGGTAGCTTTTCGCCACGTCCTAGTTCTATAGAAAAGAGAAAAAAGCTTGGTCAGAAAAGAACTCGAAACAACAAAAGCTACACAAGAGAAAAAGAAAAAGGAATTTACCTCACTCGGGGGATGCTCGGAGTCTAAAGGTTCAAAAGGAGAAGCTGAGTAGCTCTCCCCTTCTTCAAGCTGGTGATGGCAGTGAGCTTCGCCTCAAACTCGTTGTTCGAGAGCACGTCGTCGCAATGTTCGACTCGGGTCATTAACGCCCGAATATTCCCACAAGGCATTGGGCCTATCTTGTCGTGGTTGCACCCTCCGACGCAGGAAGACGCCCGCTAGGTGTATCCTGTTCAGCAGAAGCCCTCTGTCCTTCAGGCGGAGCTGTGCAACTTGTTCGAGCAGTGGCGCGGTAGTTTTAACTTCTTCGGGTGACAGTTTGTGCGCCCAAGATTGTCTCCGCTTCAAGATCGCGAACGGCTTGAACTCAGGGACGCCGTTCGCATCAATGTCATGGACGTAGAACTATTTCCTACGCCATCCCTGAGCCGACTCGACGAAGTTTATCTCTAAGTAGGGAAACTCACTACTCACCTGGATCCCGAAGCCTCTAGTCGCCAATGGTTTCCCAGGCCTCTTCTCACCCGCGGGCACTTTCTCCTCGTGAATTTTCACCAAGAAGATGCTTTTCCACAACCCCCAGTGCGGGTGAATGTCCAAGAAGCACTCACACAGGACGATGAAGCACGAGATGCCTTGCACCGCATTGGTGGGAAGGTTGTGGAGCTGTATGCCATAGACATACAGCAACCCGAGGAGAAAAAGGTGGAGAGGGCATGATAGACCTTGGAAAAATATGCTCCGAGAATGCGACGCGCTCGTTGACGTGGGGGCTAGGCACTTCTTCCCCCTTCACGGGCTACCGCGCACGCCCTGATGGGAGGGATCAACCCCTCTTTTTGCATCAATGTTGATGCTCTTCCTTGTCACGATCGACAGGTGCCATTCGCCCGTCTTCTTCAGCAGAGGGGCCGAGGAACCGCCGGCCACGTCCTTGCCGGACGCTGCGGATGCAGCGCGCTTGCTCCTTCCACCGGCCATGGAGGTTGTCTTCACAGAGAACGGTGGGGGCGCTAGAGGAAGAAGATGAGGAAAAGTAATTTTCCTCCAAGGCTGCATTTTATACTGTTACCATGCCACTGTGAACCGTTGATCTTCGACAGCTCTATCACCGCCGTCGTTTTTATCCCTCATTATCGCCGGCCTCCAAGGAGCTCTGCACCGCATCGATGTTCTTGTCTATGCCTTGTGCTCGCGGGCCCTCCAAGGAGCTCCGCCACCGCGCATGGTGGAGAAGAGAAGGGGGTTCCGCTGATGCCCTCGTCTTCGTCGATCTCACACCACAACCACCAAGTAGCTCCGTCGCCGCCCATGGAGGATAGGGGCAAGGCCAATGGAGGATAGGACGGTGAGAAAATTCTATTTCCATACTTTGGCCATCCAAACGCTGCCTTAGAATTGGTTGTCCTCTTAGATTCCAGCTACCAAATACATGTACATCCAAACAACACATTTTGAATTGTAGCCCATTTCAGTGCATTGGTTGATTTGGTATCGTGAACAATTCAATTCCAAGCCCTCTAATTCATACATCCAAACACAACCTAAATGAATTCGATCAGGTCCATGCGACACGTTGTCCATGGGTCACGTTCAGTCAAAGCGGTCAAGCGGCGAATGCCGGAAGGATGTAGGCGCAGAAGATGCAGAGGATGCGGCGAAGCGAAAGGAGCAAGCACCATTTTTATGCAAGTTCACTGTCGCACGCCACCGTCCTGATTCTTCTGTACCGCTGGATCCGGACCCTTGATTCAAAATTTAAGGGATGTGAATTGCGCCTACGGTTTGGTTTCCCTCCAGGCCATTTGCGTTGCGTGGGCGGGCAGCCTTGTGCTAGCTAGCCCATGCTGTAGACGTGTCGACGGTTGGGACGGCACCAACAGCGCTACTCGATCGTGTCCTACAGTATGTTTTACCCACTGCCCACCTTCCTTTCTGCCGGTGGGCCAACGATGTCATGGAGTAAGTGTGTCTTCTCAAGCGGGTGACCATCCACTGGAGTCATTTCTGACTGGCTGGACCAGGTCTTGGAACACCATCACGACTTTAGTTCACGACCACCTAGTCGTGTGCGCCAACACCGGGCTCATCCACTCCACCGCGCCCTCCTCCTCCTCCTCGCCAAAGCAACTGGGTACTTGACGAGACCGGCCACCATAGCAAGCGGCAGTCCAAAACCCCCACCTCCTCCTCCGCTCGCCGCCGCCTCCGGGAAGCTTCCACGCAAGGGGGACCAGCGGGACGGCCATGGAGGCGCCGTTCGTCTACTGCGGATCCTCCGAGGACGACGGCCCCGGTACGCACCTCGCTTCCCGACCTCCCGATTCCTCCCCTCTCTCTGGCCTCCGGCCTCTGAATGCGTTTCCCGCGCGCGCGTCTGCAGGTGAGAAGGCTCTCATGAAGGCCGCCCTCGAAGGCAACCTCCGCCGCATCAAAGGTACCCTTCTCTTCTCCTCTAATCCCCCGCTGCATCCATCCCTCTCATGGCCAGGCCGCCTTGTTCTCGCTTCGGAGTTCGGTCCGTCCCACTTCCCAGCATACTCTAGTGACGCTACAAAGTTTGTGTGCTGTCTTTGCGGGGTCGGAGGTTCGTTCACGCAGGCTGCATTGCTGCCTCTAACCGTCTATCACGCTCGCCTTGGGAAATAATGGTGGGGATTTCTGGGTTCCAAAGCTCGTCGTGTGCCTACTACACTAGTATGCTTGTGGGACACCCCCTTCTATTTTCTGTTATGCAAAAGTTGTTTGATTTGGTCGGATGCTATATACCGATTGTTCTGTTTACAAACATTGCTCTGTTGGATTGGCAGATGACTAAGCTATTCTATCGATCTACTCTTAAGTCTTAACAAATAATGCGTATTCTCTCCTGAAATTCGGTTCAGCATTCGGGATCAAAATAATTCGGATGAACAGTCTGCTTGTCGTCACTAGTCAGTGTATAAATGTGACATCTTTTCATTGATGACGGGATCCGCTAGCTTGTCCTCACAGCTAAACTTTGCAATTTTTTCAAGTACTACTCTAAACTGATACGTTGTCAAGGTCTTCGTTATGTAACTGTGTCTCTAGCATTGCACACATGTGTTCTTTCTTTCTTTATGTTTCCCATCTTGTCAATTTTGGAAATTCGTTTCTGTATTACCTGATGATGTTTCTTTAAAGTTCTTGTAAAGTGTCTTACCAAAGGAAAGGGCGGCCCGAAGGCGATTTTTTCTTTCAACACGGATGGAGTTAGTGTGCTGCACATTGCGGCATGCGGGGGGCATTTGGAGGTTTGCAAGTATTTGGTGGAGGAGCTTGGGGGAGATGTGAATGCTCCTGGATATGGAGATGGAGCTCTAGGTCGTCCTCCATCTCTTCATTTTTTTTAAAAAAAAAATTGTCTGGCAATGTTATCCAGTATGAGACCTGAGATTGTATTTGGGGTGATGTGCTTTATTTTACAGGTGCGACTCCGTTTATGACGGCTGCTCAGTCTGGTGATGTTCCTACCGTCAAATATTTCCTTGAGCGTGGTGGTGATCTAATGAAAGCAGACGACAAAGGACGCACAGTTCTCCACCATGCTGTATCTACAGGTGCTTCCCCTGACACACATGCATAGTCACACCTAACTTGTGCAACTTCTTCAGTTATACTAGTAACTATTTACTCTACCGTGCTCAATTTGTTCATTGCTTGTGCCAACTTGACTTACGGGATCATCTCATTCACCGCAGGATCTTGCAAGGTAACAGAGTTCCTCCTGTCACAAGGAGTGCCAGTCGACATAGACTGTGGCCGTGGAACCCCACTCTTTATGGCTGCTACAAATGAGCAAGACAAGACATTGAAGATTTTATTGGACCACCACGCAAATGTATGACCTCTTCCTTTGATTAAGAGTTACTTTGGGCAGATAGATTTTAGTTTACAAATAGTTAAATGACGTGGAAAAATATGTCTTAAACTGGGGGTGTTTAGTTGCTCGTATTGGAATATCCTTAGATGTTGCAGTACATAATCGTTCCTATGTTTATGACATAATAAGGATCAGGAATTGTGTTAGATTTGATGGAGCAACCCATTCCAATTCTCAAACCAAACAATTGGATTAGGACTTGACGACCCACACTCACTTTCCATCCATTCCCTTGAATCATAACACACACCAGTTGAACATGCTCGCATGCTTTTTATTAGTATATCCTTGTTCATCCCAAAAGAAACTCTTGAGTTCATCATGCTATAAACGATTCGAATACATAACACAATGCCTTGCTTTCAGCCTAACATCATTCTTAGTGGTGCTGGAGTTCCCCTGCTGAGTGCTCTTATTTACCGTTCATTGAAGTGCATGAAGCTACTCATTAAGGTCAGTATCATCTTGCTTATTAATCATCGCTATGTTATGATTTTGCACCGTGATCATTGTATTGCATAATCTTTTTTTACAGGCTGGTGCCGATGTTAACTGCAAGGGTGTCATAATTACTCCTTTGGTATTAGCCACGATGAAAGGGGGTTACACCAACTATATTAAGTTGCTACTGAAGGCTGGAGCAGATCCTAATATTCCTGATGATGTATGTTCTGTACATTTTCTAGATATTCTTCTCACCTGATATGCAGAATTTCGCTATATTCCGTTAAAGCTTCTATATTTAGCATGAGTTTAGGTTGCTTTGCGTTGTTTACTACTATGATAATGCGAACCTTCACTTGTTCCTAGTAAAGTTCTGTCTTAATTCACCTCACAGGATTTGAACTCTGGTGGATGGGGTGACCCCACTGTACATCTACCACTGGGATACAACCCAATTCCCAATGGTCTATATCAATAAACTTATTATTTTCTGTTGATCATCAATTATTGCGTCCTATAGAAGGATCATGCGTCATTCCTATTCTGTTCTAGCATAGATACGTCACTATTTAAAAAATGTTGCTTGTATCCAACAGTACCCAACATATATCAATATTTTCCTTTTTCAAATAAGTTTATATCTCATTATTTTCGATTGTGGGTATGTAGAAGCATTTTCAAATGTACTCATGCGAGTAATAAAATAAATGCATTCTTCTTAGTTTTTGTTATTCCTCACCCCGTTGTTACTCTGTTTCCATTCTTTTACTCCAAGAACTTGTTTCTATTGATGCTACCATCAGTCAAAGGACGAACTAAAACAAATCATATGTACAACTACTTATTCAAGTGTAATGCCACTACAAATTCCAGTGGTGTCTCAATCTTAACTTTTGCCGAAAGGCCTCTTTAGAAACCATGTGTGTTGGCAGTTTGAATTGCTTACAAATATGTAAATGCTTGCTGGGTAAATCCTCGTTTATTCATTTGATGAAATTATTTCCTAGATCATGGTTCTCTCTTGGAATCTTAAATTTTTCTACATATATTGTACATTACATAATGTTCATTGTTTTGCTAATATTCTAAATAGTTGGTGAGAGTAGATGAGATACTGAGATATCACTATGTAGTATGTACCGTTCTGGATAGCAGCATTTCTCCAATGTACGCATGAAATAAAAAAAAACTGAAATAAATTATCTTTTCTTAGCTTAATTGACATTGTTCTTCACCCCAGTTGTTGCTATTCTCTCCTTAATCATTTGATGAATAAGGCGATCCTGGTTTTCCTGACAATATTATAATTTTCTACAACAATTGTAAGTCGCATAGAGTTCAGATTGTTTTGTTATAATCTCTTAGGTTTCCTTCTTTAATGATGTAAATAGTTCTTAAACGATTGTTCAGATTGTTTTGTTATAATCTCTTTGGTTTCCTTCTTTAATTATGTCATTAGTTCTTAAAAGAAATGACATTACATTTTTTGTTTTGTTGCCCAGCTGGGTAGGTTGCCAATAGAGCTTTCTGCCTTACGTGATTGCTGGGAAGAGGTTGAAATGTTGTTTCCTTTGACTTCCCGAATCCCAAATGTCCCAGATTGGAGTGTCGAGGGAGTGATTGCTCTTGCGAAAATTGAAAATAAAAAGCCAATGGTATGTTAATTTCTGCTGTCATGCTCTTTTTATCTGTATATTGCTTCAAAACTAAGCATTGTTTTTTAATCCAGTAAAATGTGTCCATTCTGTGTAACTTTAAGCTTTTTTTACTATACACATGACACCACATCAACAATGAGAGCTCGCGCTTATTTATAAGATTTTTTTAGGTTTTCAACTTGTGAAGGTCGTTCAAAAAATTAAGTTGTTTGAATGCTGACTAGCTGAGAACAAAGTATGAACTGTTATTTGGAAGGTAATATGATGAAGCAAAGATAATATCTGGCCCTGGCCTAATAACAAGGCTGCCCAACAATAGACATTATGAAGGCATGAACCCATGTGTGTTACGCACATCAATTCGGTAACATAAAATGACATGAACAATCCTGGATTGTAATGAATAGAAAATGCCAACAAAACTCTGCTGATTTGCTGAACAATAGGTAGAAATCATTGAGGAAAATGTCCTGCTGCTTCCAAGGTTGAAAAGTACTAACATCTTCAGACCTGATAAGATAAAATTTATAAGATAAGGCAATCGATGTACTCTTTGCAAAACGACATTTGCATGTAGATTGTAAGGCAGTCTCAGTTCTAGTAACTTTCATTGACAAATGATTGTGTAGAGCACTGACACAAATCTCATAAATGCTATAGAATAGTTAGATTCTCTGGTACAGAAAATTTATCTAGTAAATATAGGCAGTTGCACATGATTCCCTTTAAGTCCTCGAATTCTAAAGTTCTAAGTTCGGTCAAAATAAAACTTGGCACGACTGATATCCGGACCAATGAAACATCCAGCTGTACATAGATTTGGAGACTCGGCTACACCAGATTTTGGAGTTTGATCTTCTGAACCAGTAAATGATTTCTCCATTTGAAGCAGCATTTGCAGTAAGGATGCGAAAGTGGGATCCCACTTATACCTCATCTGTGTGTTGTTAGTTCAAAATTTTGACCAAAACTTTTATACTAGCAACACACAAATAAACTAGAAGTGGGATCCCACTTTCGCATCCCTAATTTGCAGTATGCATTGCAGCATAGGCATGTGAAAGAGCTAGCCACCTAGATACCAAACTGTGAATAAGTTGAACACAAAGTTGCTGAATTTATTTTTTGATAGAAATTTCCAAATTCATTTATCATAGTAAATGATGATTAATTCCAAAATTCAAATATTATATTCGTGTTTCTTTTACTTATTCTCTAGGAGCAACGACACCTTGAAAGAAGAAATGCTTTGTTGAAGTCACAGGCTGATACGGCGTTCAAGCAGAAGGAGTATAAGATGGCATCAGAGTTTTATGGCTTGGTAAACCTCTTGCACTTTATCTATGATCGTTTAGAAGGTAAATTTTGTTAATAATAGGGAACCAATTGGAGAGCATTATTTTTCCAATCAGGTTTCTTTTTTATACTCTAATTTACATTATTAACCACTTTGGGTATCTATCCGTTTTTAAAATGTAAAATTTGTGCCTTGATTGGAAAATCCAAAAAAAAAATGTAAATTGATAATGAACAGTGCGACTGGGGCAAAATGGTTCCATTAGCTCCATCTATTTTAAATGAAGTGCCATGTATGCTGCCATGAATATATCTGACTAAATACCAACTTAAATTATGATTAGGTCTGACCAAGGGCCACTTTTTTAGGAAACTACAAGCTTTCATTACCCCCGGGCTCTGCATTGATAGATGCATATAGCCCATAGTTTATTAGAAGTCGAAGGTCATGATAAAAGGTAGCCTAACAAAAAAGTGTGACATGCAACACATCAAGAAACAACCTAATCAGAAGTGTGACAGTGACAGGCCACACATAAAACCACTATTCAACATGCTTGACTTGACAAAAGATAAATAGGCCACATGACACATCACACACTCAGAAGTCTATATGCCACACCCTGTTCGAACCAGGACATAAACCACCTGGTTAGCCATTCCAGGACCAAGTGCCATCTAAAATTAATATGACCTGAAGCAACCATACATTAAGAATGTGCTAAAATAATGCATGGTGCTATTTCGGGAAGAGGAAATAAATCCCATCATAGAGTCCATTTAGGGGGCAACAAGGAATTAACAAAAGAAATTTCTGGATGCATATGATTGTATATATGAAACAACAAATGGGTCGCACCTAAATACTAGGTTGTGTTCATACTTCTATACCTATATGTTGCTTGTTAATTTGCCATGTAAGTTGAACATAACATGACATGTGACCTTTCACTGATTGGGACTGATCTTAACTGATGGAGATAAATATGCACGGTAATCATATATTTGACTTCACTTAGGAAACTTATTTTACATCATCCATGCATGTTAAAAATATGAGTTCATCGAACTTCGTTGATGTCTTCGTGTCCAGAATCTTTGAGAAGTTTGTTTTTCCATCTCGGATAATATGAATCTTTGATAGGTGGTCTACCGTTTCGGTTAGTATTATTATTTGATCTGATGACTGATGATCGTACACTTAAATTTACAAGCCAAATCAGTCTAGTAGTAGAATGTCTTATTATCCCATTCTGATGTACTACTACTGAGTAGTAAAGCGCTAAGATAGTTTTGTACCTGCTAGCATGCGTGAAAGCCCGTGAACATATAGAGCTTATGCGTGTCATCATTTCGAGTTGAGAATGATATTTGCATTATCTCTTGTGCAGGCAATAGCTCATGTAGAGAGTGCAACACTGTATGCAAACAGGAGTCTTTGTAAGCATCACCTGGGCGATGGTGATGGTGCCTTGTCAGATGCTCTCAAATGCAGAATGCTGCGACCTAAGTGGGCAAAGGCTTGCTACCGTCAAGGTGCAGCTCACATGCTACTCAAGGTACACCTAGCTTGCCGGTGTGTTGAGTTAGCTCGTATTGATTGATCTTATTAGTCTGGTCACGTTCCTTGATTTTCTGTGCACTCCCAGGAGTATAAACAAGCCTGTGATGCTCTCGAAGATGCACTAAGAAGGGATCCCGGGAATGCCGAGATTGAGAATGAACTACGGTAATTTGATATCTTTTTATCTCTTTCGAGTTTCTTCCCAATCTTATGTGCCACTTGTTTGTCTCAGTAAAGAGGAATCATGTAGTTAACGAGTTACATATTGAGAGATTTTGGTTAGAGCTGATGACATTTCCATTCTACCCGGTTGAATTCCTGCAGGAAAGCTAGGGAGCTCATGAAGAATCCCCCTGATGATGATGCGCAGTGAGGAATCGGACTGCAGGCCGCAATATGTTCCAGTATTCACTGAAGTAGAGCTAGCAGGAACTCCCAGTCCTTGTAGGGACTAAAACTCATGCGCGTCCTGCGTCTGCAGATTGACTTCGTATGAAATTGTTTGGACTAACCCGTAGATTGTATGGGCCAACTAAAATTTCTGTTCTTTTGGATGATTTTGTTTTGCAATTCGGATTATTAGGGAAACAGATTAAATGCAGCATCAACGTGGACTGTGTTGCTTACCATGTCAGGCTCGGATCATTGGCCTTTGCTGGTAATGATTGGGATTCCTCAAGCCCTTACCATTGACTCTTCACTCTTTTTAGGGTAGGTGAGTTTGAATTTTTGTCGCTTAGCCTAAATTTTGTGCGAAATTTGGTCCTGTGTTTTAAATACAAACGATGCTCAGAAAATCAGAGAAAACTGGTGGGGGCACCACTAAGCAAGGATTTGGTTACCGAACTGAGAAAGAAAATCTCGGGAGCACCTGGATTTCCGGTAAATTTACCGGTTGGTTACCGTACGAGATTATCAAACAAAATTTGAAATTCAAACTTAAAACATAAAATAGAAAACTGTTTTTTTAGATAAAAAAAACTGATTTTGAAATGATGAATTTGGCCTGAAGTGTAACCAAATACCTGCCGCTAAGAGGGTCACTCCACCCTGACATGTACGGACGTTCCTGAACACACAGAATATGGGAGTGTCTGCAAATATTTTGCCCCTAAGCAGGCAAGAGTTTGAAAAGAAGGAGAAAAACTGAATCTGACAGCAGCTAGCTAGAGGCATCTGGCGAGCTAGTTGCAGCTCTAACATTGCTTTACCGGATATTTGAATTACACAATATACAAATTAATAAAATAATAATCGATCACCAGACATGCCCACACAATATATATCCTGATTAACTCGAAAGGATTTGGTCCGAGTTGAACTCTGCACGCTGGCTTCCCGTCGACGATGGATCAGCCGTACATGTACAAGAGGAAGAGGGCAACCACCAGGATCAGGATCATGGCGACCACACACTGCATATGCAGCCAGAAAACAATCCAAGTTAATTTATCTTTTCCCATAGACATGAGATAGCTAGCATTAAGCAATATGACTCCGTGGAAATTACCGCGACGTGGTCGGAGTCGGCTCCGGAGCTGACCGGCCGAGGCTCGAGGAGCGGCGCCGCGACCGTCGACGTCGTCGGCAGGTACGAGTATGCCACCGGGAACCCAGGCAGCGCCGCCGGCTGCTGGTCGTGATGATGGTGGTGGTGGTGTCCGTGGTGGTGATGGCCGCCATGATGGTGGTGGTGGTGATGGCCTCCATGATGGTGGTGGTGGTGATGTCCTCCGTGGTGGTGCGTCATCACCGCCGATCGATGTCGATTACCGGCGGCCTGGTGGGCGGAAAGACGCGTACGTTTGGCGGTTTGGATCGTGGTTAGGGTGTTCTGGCTCGTGACCTAGGTCGCTCGCGTTGGTTTATTTATATGTTGGATTCGTGTGGGACCTTGTGTATGTACGAGTAAGTCACGGATAAATAATTCGCTAGGAAAAAAAGAGAGAGTTCGAAATTGAAATCGCACCATAACAACGCTCGCAAAATTGAACAGAAAAAAAAACCGCACAGGGATCAGATAGTATTATACACAAAATCCACACCAAGTTTACTGTATTATAATTAGATAGTCCTACACGCATGCACGAAGACGCTCCCACACTTGATCAGCTCATTAAGTATACAATGAGGGGGGGCAAGAAAACGATGAGGAGGCCCAGACCCAAACCCTGCACCAAGAACAGCACGAGAATAAACCATTGGGTTAAGAAGATTCATTCATGCATGCATGCGAACGTGGAATCGATCGTGTGTACGTACAATTAAGATCCCGTTTCTGCAGTCCTCGTTGTCCAGCCCGCTTTCGACGGGCGCCCCGACCGTCGTCGGCAGCAAGGTTGGCAGCCGTGACGGTGCCGGAGCAGCCGGCGGCAACGCCGGAGCAGGGTACGGGTAAGGGTACGCGACTAGGAGCACCGCCCGCGGCTGCTGCCTGCTGTGATGACGACGGTGGTCACGCGTCCTCGTCACAGCAAGATTTTCTGCCGACGCCGGGAGGTCATGGTGATGATGATGGTCCTGGGTCACCGATGCCTCCTCCTCGTTGAGCGGCCGGATGGTGGGCATGGCTAGGTATAATACGTAGATTGGCAATGCTATGCTAGCTTGGGGTTTGGGCTGGATTTATTTACGTAGCTCGGGCTTTATTTGGCAAGTCCAATCATCCATCATTGGAATTCATAGGAAGTTGTAGAATGGAAGGTTTAGAGACCGAGTTTGCAGCGGCCAGTCATTTCCTTGTAGTAGTATATCACAAGTTGCCACCGGCCGCCTCATCGAATTAATCTCGTCACCATTTTTACGGTTATCCCGACTGGCCGTGGCACATGAGACGTGTTTCATGCATGGCCGACCACCATGCTCTCATACCATAAAACGCAACACGTATTGGTAAGTAGGGTATTTGATCCTATGTCCGTCTCTGCATATATATATTGATCGATATAATTACAAGGACCATGCAGAATAAATAAATGCAATTACTTCTTTTTTTTGAAGCGGGACAAAAGATTTGACTTTTATATTGATATAGGGGAAGTAAACATGGAACGGTCGAGGCCAAAGAAAAAGAGAACAGCTAGAAATCTAGCTCCCAATACATGTGATATACATGTCGGCAATCCGAGTGGCATAGCCGTCAACTTCAGTGAAGAAATTCTTCTCATCACTGGCACTGCATGAAGTAGGCATTCTAGAGGCGACGTGTGCAGGTTTGGCGTCACGGTAATGAGCCATCATCAAGCCAAGCGTGTTCTTGGCGCCACCTCTGACGGCTGAGCGCAGAGTTTCGTCATGCCCCGCCACGGCCTCCTCGAGCAGCTCCGGCAAATGGCCAATCAACATCGCTTCATCCTCCTCTAGGAAAAACTTGCCGACGAAGTTTCTGCCGGCTTTGCAAAGCTTGCTTACTCCGTTGCCGGCATGCACGGGCTCTGAGCTCGTAGGAACTACAAAGAAGAAAAGCCGTCAGAACGCAACAACAAAAATTTCGGCCACACGAAAGAAGAGAGTTTTGGGCCTATCAAGGCGGTGCTTACCAAGCAGCTCCTCATCGAGGGTAGAAATCTCGTCAAGGAGCATGCTCAACTGACCCAGCAGATCCTGAATGTGTTTGGCCTTCGGCGTCCTGCTCTTTCGCCTTTAACTCGGGGGCACCAGAGCTTTCTTGCAAGTCTCCAGCTTTTCGGCCACCTCTTTCTTCTCGTTGGAGAGGCGAAGGTTCTCGTCACACAACTTTTGGATATCACTAGTGGAGATGAAGGAGATTCGCTTGTACGAGCGTTGCTGCAAAAACGGTGCATGATGTAAGTATCATCCAAGTCGGATTAGAAGAAAAGGTAGATTGGATAAGACGAAGGCTTACCAAACTCTTGCTCTTGCTCCGCCTTGAGCTGATTCAGCTCCTCCGTCCTCTCATTGAAGAGTTGGAGGAAAGAACGAAACTTCTTGTTGCTATGGGTGAGGGTGTTACCAGTATGACATGTTGGAGATATGACATAGAGACAATAATATTCAATTATTATTCTATCTCTAAGTTTATTATTAACTTTATATCATTATGTTATAACTGGTATAATACGTGAAAAGTGAGGTTAAAAAAAACTTTATGCATGTGTGAATATATAAACAAACATGAGTTCATAATCTTGTCTCTAAGATTAGCTTATGTGTTGCATTTCAAAATTTTATCATGCATGCTACGCAACTGTCAAGATCTATCTATGAATATACGCATGAATAATAATTTCATGATCTAGCTCGAGATCGTTTACCAATATCGTAGTTGCGGAAGATATGTCGATGACGATTTTGATGGATTACGTTGAATGAAGGGGTTCGTAGAAGAATAACAAAAAAACGACCTCCTCCCATGGCAGGTTCCCTCCCTTGTCCCAATATATAATTCCCACTCCCTCCTCTCTTTTAGACACAATTGACTTTCAGGCTATTCTCTCTCTCTGAATTAGAGATCTAATTACAGACCCTCTGATTGAATTAGAGCCTCTAATTAGAACCTCTCTAATTGAATTAGATCCTCTAATTAGAACGCTTATAATTGGATCATAACTTCTAATTAGCGACCCTCTAATTGGTTTAGGGCCTCTTTTAATTGAGAGATGATGACTATCTCTCTCGATTAGACCTAGCCCTAATCGCTCTTCCTCTCTTTCCCATGTGTTGGGACTTCTCCACTTCAATTGCAAACCTGTGGTGCCTAGTCCTGGACGGCGAAGCGCTGCAGGATTTTGATGGAAGTATGTGTGCGAGATCTCAGAGGGTTAACACGTGATACCCTCACTCTGCTGGATCCAGAAGGTGGGATACGGGGAATCGGCAACCGTCCCACCGCTAGCCTTTGTCGTGGAACTCTTCATCAGGCATCATCGACATCGTCATCGATACTACTTCCGCGCTTCATGTCGGTAACGAATCAGATCTATCCATGTCTTTACCTGCATAGTAGATCATGTGTGCTACATAGGAAGGAAATTTTTAACTTCTGCTACTTACACAAATACAATCCTCCCCCTCCTTCCTTTTTCCCCCTTTTCCTTTGGTCGTTTTCTTTTCTGTTTTAAAACAAATAAAGAAGGAACCAATTGGGGAGGGCTGCGCCTAGGGTGGTGCCCTGGTGTTGGAGATATACCCTAGAGACACTAATATTAAGTTATTATTCTATCTTCAAGTTCAGAATTAAGTTTATGTCATCATGCTACAACCACTATAACACTTGAAAAGTGGGGTTTCAAAGGAAAATCTTTGTGCGGGTGTGAAGACATAAACAAACAAGATTTCCCAATCTTGACTCTAAGATTATCTTATGGTCTGTGAGATGATCACATTTTCCTGATCATGAACTTGTAAAAATCTAATAAAAACATAAAGAGTTTATTGTTAGGTTGACAATAGTACTGAACTGACCCAAGTATATGTTGTTAAGAGACTAAAAAAAATTGCAATGTATTTTAACAAAATACATATGAAGTTGACATTTACTATAATTCCTATAGAATGAGAATATCTAGTGGTCGCACGATGGAAAATTATAGTTTGGATGTCATCAACCGTCTTGCCGTAACTAGGGATCATAACGGTAATGTCTGGGTATAATCTAGAAAGTATAATGAAACTGAGATAGTTCAAGACTAGTACTTAACTCCTTTAGACGATAGAGAGATACACACTCTGGACCCTCTCTGTATCACCAATGTCAACCAATCATCTGGCCAGACACATTGTGATTTATCACAAGTACATTGGGCATATGGATGAGAAAATAGGACGATATCGGTAACGAATTCTATATGTGTTATGATCAAAGAGTTTGGTCAGACGAGATCACATAGTATCAACTCGTGATATCATTGGAATCGTGAAGTTAAGGGAATAAGTGCAATGAGTAACTTATAAGGTTCCCTCTTTCTTCACGAACACACATGAGCCATCATCGTCCACGGTCCCGCTGTTGGTTATTGTTCAGTAAGTATCCAAACATGTCCATGTGTTATCGAGCCTTTACAGGTCACACGCTTAAGCCATGCCAACTTTTAATTGAGAAAATTAATACGTTGTTATTGGTTTTATGATTGTTCTATGTCGATAGATGTCACAGAAGTAAGTTCGGTGTCAATCGGACTGGTTTCGGGGAAGTTACTTGATGCGCGTGTAACACACGTTCGTTGGGAGACCCCAAGAGGAAGGTATGAAGAGCACATCAGCAAGTTTTCCCTCAGAAAGAAACCAAGGTTGAATCGACCTGTAGAAGAAAGAAATCACTTCCAAAGGTTGATGCAGCTGATGTTGGCAGGACACACTACCAGTTCAGAAGCAACGTGGAACCTACACAACACAATCAAATCACTTTTCCCCAACAAAGCAGTGAGGTTGTCAATCTCACCGGTTTTGCTGAAAACAAAGAGGTTAAATGTATGGTGTGGAAAACAGTACTTGTCTGCAGTAGATGAAAAGAGAACAATGATGACAACAGAAAAACGGTAGTAACAGTATGAAAACAGTGGTTGTATTATCAGTATAAAGGAAATGGACCGGGGTCCACAGCTCACTAGTGGTGTCTCTCCAGAACAGATAGATAGCATGTTGGGTAAACAAATTACAGCTAGGCAATTGACAGATATAAAGCATGCACCGTAGTGCATATGCATGACATGATGATTACTATGTGATTCATGTGGGCATTATAACAAGATTTATAGACCATTATCCAACTAGATCTATGACTAATAATCCAATCTCAGAATGTCATGCGAGCAAACCTTGGGTATTAAGTTGCAAGCAACAGATAATCATATTAAGCAAAGTGTGTAATATAAACAATGTAAACATCGTTGTTTTCTCCCTAATGGCAACAACACATCCCCCACCCGTTACGTTTCTGTCACTCGAGCGTGAGTAAAAGGGAGGCATGAACCCACTATCGAGCATAAATACTCCCTCTTAGAGTTACAAGCATCTACTTGGTCAGAGCATCTACTAGCAACGGAGAGCATGCAATATCATAAATAACATACACATGAAAAGAACATGATAGATTGATAATCATTGGACATAACATTCAATATTCATCAGATCCCAACAAACACAACATGTAGCATTACAATAAGATGATCTTGATCATGTTAGACAACTCACAAGATCTAAACATGAGGCATAAAGAGGAGAGAACAACCATCTAGCTACTGCTATGGACCCGTAGTCCAAGGATGAACTACTCACGCATCATTCCGGAGGCATACATCGTGATAAAGAGCCCTTTGGTGATAATTCCCCCTCCCGGCAGGGTGACGGGGAGAGCTCTAGAACCCTCTGAAAGTAAAGTATGGGCACCTAGAGGGGGGGGGAATATGTGCTACGACCAATTTTAATTTTTCTTTCGGTTTAGGCTTGACACAAAGGTAAATTCTCTAAATAGTGCAACTAGGGTGAATTTACCTATATGACAAGGATAGCAATAAATGCAACTAGTACAATAATTAATGCAACAAGTATAACAATTAATGCAACAAGTACAACAAGTAAGGATAAGTGAACGAGGTAACCGATGGGGGACGCGGAGACACGATGTATTCCCAAGTTCCTCCTTGTTAAGGGAGTACGTCTCGTTGGAGGGGTGTGAGCTCGCCACGAAGGCCTACTCAACGCCACTAAGGCATCACCCTATTCTCCGATGAACTTCCGCCACAAAGGCCTAGTTCACCTTCCACTATTGAACTCCTTTTAGGCGGGGAACGAGTCCTTTACAAACAAGTTTGGGGCACACACCCACAACTTAAATGGGGGCTCCCAACACTCAGAAATCACCAAGAGTAGCAAGAAGCCTAGGTTCTCCACAAGAGGAAACCCTGGGCAAAGATCCCTCAAGCAAAAGAGAGGGGAAATGAAATCCGTTGGAGGGCAAAGATCCACTTTAATTCTGGACGAGCTAGTTGGAGGTAGGTGGAGGGGAGGGGGTATTTATACCCCTCATAAAGTCTAAGAACCGTTGGAGCAGATCTGGCGTTTTTACACCGGAGACTCCAGAGTAAAGGCCGGAGACTCCGGACAGTCTCCGGTGTCCCTCCGGACTGGATGCAGCTGGCGACACCAGCTGGGCAGCACTTGGACTTCTTCAGAAAAACTTCAGTCCGGAGACTCCGGTCAGGGGGACCGGAGACTCCGGTCAGGGGGACCGGAGACTCCGGTCTTGTCGCTGCGGGTTGGCACAGAGGGAGTCTGGGGTCGAGTGGATCGATTAGATTCCAGTCACACCGGAGACTCCGGTAAGTCTCCGGTGCGAGTACATCACGCGACACCAGCCTTTCCTTAGCAGTTTCTTGAGAGGAAGTTTCCACACCGGAGACTCCGGACAGTCTCCGGAAACACTCCGGTGTGGATGCAGTGTGCAACACCAACTGGCCCAGAGAAAATACGAAGGCGAAATCTCCACACCGGAGACTCTGGCCTGGAGAAAACTCCAGCAACTAGAGACCTTGATGAGTTGCTCCTTTTTGCAACATCACACCACCATAACAAATAAGTTGATTTAGCCCTGAAATACATCAACACCTTTAACAGTACATGTGTTGTTAACAAACACCAAAACAAGATGATTTAAGCGCGTTTGCACTTTCAATCTCCCCCTTTTTGGTGAATCACAGCTAGGCTGTGTTTGAAAAAGATAGAGCACTCACAAAGTGAGCTCCCCCTATATTTTTCAAACAAAGCCCTTCTAGAGCAATCATTTGTGAACAATAATACAAACATGTATAGAGACAATAGATAAAGCACAATGAATAATAATATAAAAGGATAGCTTCACCACGAGGTCTCACACATAAAACACAACCATTGTTCACTAAAAAAGCAAAGCGACTAAGATAACGGGAACACAATCCATAAAGGGAAATCAAGTTCAAAGACTTGTGTTCCGAAGCAAATAAAGCAAAGCAACCCATGCAAAGTGGAGAAGACAAAGCTACTTCTCCCCCTTGGCATCGAGACACCAAAAAGGGGCAAAGAGCACTACGCAACCCAAGGGCTCAGTCATCGTCCTCATAGTCATCGTCGTCGGCATCGTCGTCGTCATCCACCGGGTTCGTGGCCTCCTCATCATCATCATCTTCACCCTCGTCATCTCCCTCATCATCCTCAGCATCAGAACCAGTGTTGAAGACCGAAAGGTCCTCATCCTCATCCTCATCCTCATCACCAACATGTTCTTCTTCCTCAACATGTTCTTCTTCCTCAATCTCAGGGGCCCTGGCACGGTGGGTCGAAGAGGAAGGAGCCGAGGTGACATCCTCAAAGTCACCCCACGGAAACTGATCAGTGTTCCACCCCTCATATGACATAGTCACAGAAGCGGTGGGAGGAGTGGGTGGAGTAGTGGTAGGAGTACCCATAGGAGGAGTAGCTCCAAGTCCAGCGTGGTCATGCAGCTTGGTGATCATCTTCTTCAGCTCATGCCTCTCCTTATAGGCCACATGGTTCTCCTTGTGAACTGCGATAGTCGTGCACAAAATGTTGCGCTGGAACCAAGTAAGCTTCTTCATCTCATCCTGAGTCTCCTCCCTGCTAGAGCGGCGAGTGGGATGATCAGCATTCTTCCTCCTAGAGCGACAGGGCGCCTCAGCGTCCCCCATGGGGAGTGTCATCATCAGGAAGGTGGGAGGACAGAATCTGGAGAGAGCCCACGGGATGCTCAGTATCGGCAGCCAAGCCAGGAAGCTGATCAAGGATGAGTCTCATCACATAGGGAGCATACACGGGCACTTTCTTGATCTCGATCATAGCTGAGTAAATCTCCTCCTTGATGAAGTGCATCACATCAATCTCGAAACCCTCTCCATCAGGGCCAGCAAGGTGACACTGGAAGGCCTGGTAGAGAAGGTTCACAAGGCCACCACGGATAGCATCTACATTCCCGGTCTTGGGAGCAATGTTGCAGCGAAAGAGGCGAAGACAGATGTTGTATACCCTCCTGACATCCTTAGCAGTTCCGGTGCTAGAGAGCTTCTCATACATCGGGGCCATGCGCTTCTTGTCATAGGCCACTCCGTGAATGTGCATGCGGTGGCCACTTCCTTCTCCCCAAGGGTACCCAAGAAGCTCAGCAAAGCGTCTCATAGAGGACTCACACTCAACAGTAGCAGACATCCATCTCAAAGTGACATCATCATTTTCATCAAAGGTGACAGTGGCAAAGAACTGCTGAATGATAGAGGCATTGTAGTTCTGCTGAATGCCCACAAGATGCTCAAGGCCCAGTTTCCTCGTGATCCAGATAGCCTCCTCAAAATACTAAGAACTGCCGAGAGCTGCTAAGTCCAGAACTTTCTGCGGACATACGGGCTGCCTGAATTGTGAGTAAATCTCCTGCATGATCAACTCAGACTCCCTCCTCCAATAATGGGCAGACTCAGCAGTGCGGACCATGGTGAAGAAAGGACGAGCCCGCATGATCCTGTACTCCTTCTTGCTCATGGAGGCCACAGAGGTGATCCTGTCAAACCTGGCCTTCTTCGCCACTTCAGCCCTCTGCCTAGCCTCATGCTTCTCTTTCTGACGCCTCTCAGACTCAAAGGTGTTCTTCTGGCCATATCTACCAGTGGCTTCATCAGTGACAAGGTAGTTGCAGGAGTGACCACGGTAAGCACGCTTGTTGGGGTTTGAGGACTTTGACTTCACCCTTTTTCCTGAAAGCATACACAAAAACAGAAAACACCACAACACAGAAAGCCAAAATGAGCATTCATGTCCAAAAAAGGCGCAGGAACAAGACAAAAGCAAGTGAGAACATTTCTGGAAGATTCACACCGGAGTCTCCGGTCTGGCAGACCGGAGTCTCCGGACAGACACCGGAGTCTCCGGTCTGGCACACCGGAGTCTCCAGACTGGTCGTCAGCTGAGAGTATGGATATAACACAAATGTTCTACATGAGATTCTAGCAGTTCCTACACAAATTCAACTAGCCAGGGTGATGCTACCAACAGCAGGTGCAACTTCTCCAACACAAAACTACCTAGATTTTTAGATCTAGGTCAAAAACAAGCAAAACGAAGAGGAGAAGTGGTACCCTTGTCGCCTTTGCCGGTCATTGTGCCTCCCACAGATGGGAGATGCAAGAGGAGGCGGAGGAGACGGTTCCCGGCGGTGGGAAACGGCTGGGGAGGGCTTCTGGCGACGGCGGCGGCGCAGCAAGTCTTTGGGGGGGGCGTGGGGGAAGTGGGGAATGAAACCCTAACTTCCCTCAGCCCCCAGAATATATACTGCAAGCCACATACCGGAGTCTCCGGTCTTAACACCGGAGTCTCCGGTGTGGTAGGCCGGAGTCTCTGGACTTTCGCCAGAAAAAACCCCCCCAAAAGAGGACATGAAGTGCACGAAACTAGAATGTGTTTAAACATGGGTTTTGGCAAGGAAAGATAAGAGCATCAACAGGGAGGGAACTTATACTCAAGAACACCGAAAAAAACAAAAAAAAATTGAGTACATCCTCCAAAAAAATGCCAAAACCCCGCAAATAAGAACCAACTCTTCAAATAAGAGGTTGGTGGCCTAGGCCACCATGTAAGAGTTCATGGTATGCAACCGCGAAGATATATCTTGGGGGCATTGCCATTACTCAACATTGAAGTTCACAATTCAACATTAGAAAAAGAGAGATCACAATGAATTTTTGCTTTGGGCATAACGGGTGGAGGGAGAACCCGATGTGTTAGGATAACACTCCCCCTATGTCCATGCCTACATCTAAACTCGAACACGTTCCATCTATAGGGGTGTGTGCAAGATCTTCAAGTCAAACTCCTTGAATCAATCACATTTAGTTCATTCCTCAAGAACAAGAATCTTGCATCATCAAGTGGCTTCGTGAAAATATCCGCAAGATTGTCCCTGGTGGGCACATAAGATAGTGCAATATCCCCTCTTGCCACATGGTCTTGGATGAAGTGATGGCGAATCTCAATGTGTTTGGTCCTTGTATGTTGCACCGGATTGTATGCAATCTTGATGGCACTTTCATTGTCACACAAAAGAGGCACCTTATCCAAATGAACTCCATATTCCTTGAGAGTTTGCCTCATCCATAACAATTGAGTGCATGCACTTGCGGAGACAACATACTCGGCTTCGGCGGTGGAGAGTGATATGCAATTTTGCTTCTTGGAGGACCAACTCACTAGGGACCTACCATGAAATTGGCAAACCCCGGAAGTAGACTTCCTATCATCTTGATCACCCGCCCAATCGGAATCCGTGTAGCCATTGAGAGAAAAATGTGCCCCCTTTGGGTACCACAAACCAAATCTTGGGGTATGAACCAAATAACGAAAGATCCTATGGACCGCCATTAAATGGCTATCCTTAGGAGCCGCTTGATACCTTGCACACACACCTACATTCAAAACGATATCGGGCCTAGATGCACAAAGATAGAGCAAAGAACCAATCATAGAACGACACAACTTTTGATCCACATCCTTACTCCCTTTTCGATTACGAGATAGGTGGCACTTGACTTGCATAGGAGATGTCTTGATCTTAGCATCTTGGAAATTAAACCTCTTGATCATATCTTGGGTATACTTGGATTGAGAAATAAAGATCCCACGAGCCAATTGCTTGATCTCAAAGCCAAGGAAGAATTTAAGCTCTCCCATCATAGACATCTCGAACCTGTCAGTCATAAGCTTAGAGAACTCATTATTGAAATCTTGGTTAGTTGAGCCAAAGATGATATCATCCACATATAGTTGGCATATGAAAAACTCTCCCTTTACTCTCTTGGTGAAGAGAGTGGGGTCAATCTTCCCAACTTCGAAACCACGATCATCTAACAACTCCCTAAGGTGCTCATACCAAGCACGAGGTGCTTGTTTGAGACCATAGAGAGCCTTGTCAAGTTTGTAAACGTGGTTAGGAAAGTTGAGATTCTCGAACCCGGAGGTTGCTTAACATATACCTCGTCTTTTAGTGGACCATTCAAGAAAGCACTTTTCACATCCATTTGTTGCAATTTAAAATTATGAGAGGATGCATAAGCAAGGAGGATACGGATGGACTCAAGGCGAGCCACGGGAGTGTAGGTTTCATCAAAGTCAATGCCTTCAACTTGAGTGTAACATTGAGCAACCAATCTTGCCTTGTTCCTAATGACAATGCCATGCTCATCTTGCTTGTTCTTGAAAATCCACTTAGTGCCAATAACATTGTGGCAATCTTTGGGCTTCTCAACCAATCTCCAAACTTTGTTGCGCTCAAAGTTATTGAGCTCATCATGCATAGCTTCAACCCAATCGGAGTCCTCAAGAGCTTCATACACTTTCTTAGGCTCCACCATAGAGATATGAGCTTGATGCTCACAAAAATGTGCCAATTGCCTTCTTGTGGATCTTCGAGTTTGAACATCTTCCAAGACCTTGTTGTCTTGGGCATCAATTTGCTTCAAAGCTCTTCTTATCCTTTTGACACGACGGGCTTCGATCTCCTCATTATTGCGAGGAGGGATCACTTGATCATCTTGATCATTTGGGTCCCCATCTTGACCAACTTGGCCTTGATCATCATCATCATCATCAACAACAATATCTTCAACACTTGCTTCAACTTGAGGAGAGGATGAAGAGGATGGTTGATATTGGCCTTGACCTTGACTCGCATTAGTGAGAGGAGTGGGTACGACTTGCGGAGTCACTTGGTCAATGAGGGGAGGGTCTTGAACATGTTCTTGGTTAGGTGTAATAGTTGGCTCCTTGGTTTGTTCTTCTATTGTAGAGGAGGGCTCCACTTGTGTAGAGCACAGTCCTTCTCGAGTCGCCATAAGGTGTCCCTCAATGGGGCGGAAAAATCCCACACCCATCCTTCCTATGGCTTGTTGAGGTATTTCAACATCTACATTAGAAACATGAAATTGCGCCACTTGGGAGCTATCATTTTCCTCGAAAGCCACACTACAAGATTCTATGACAATCCGAGAAGTTTTGTCATAGACTCTATAAGTGTGGGATTCGGCACCGTAACCAACAAAAAATACCCTCGATAGTTTTGGATTGAAATTTAGACAACCTAACACCCTTGATCAAATAAAAGCACTTACAACCGAATACACGGAAGTAGGAGACATTGGGCTTGTTGCCGGTGAGGATCTCATATGGGGTCTTGTCCAAGCCTTTGCGGATGTAGAGGCGGTTGGAGGAGTGGCATGCGGTGGATATGGCTTCGGCCCATAAATATTAGGGAGAAGAGTACTCCGCCAACATGGTCCTTGCCATATACAAGAGGGTGCGATTCTTCCTTTCGGCAACACCGTTTTGTTGAGGAGTGTAAGTGGCGGAGTATTGATGACGAATGCCTTCTTCACTAAGAAATGCATTCAATGTATAGTTCTTGAACTCCGAGCCATTATCACTCCTAATAGCCATGATTTGCACATTGTGTTGACGTTGCACTTTGTTGGAGAAGTCGATGATGGTTTGTTGAGTTTCACTCTTGCACTTGAAGAAATAAACCCAAGTGTATCTTGAATAATCATCGACAATCCCCAAGCAATACTTCTTGCCACCAAGACTTGCCTCTGGTACGGCACCAAAGAGATCAACATGGAGAAGCTCCAAGATCCTCTTTGATGAGATAATAGTCTTGGCCTTGTGCACCGTGTCATGCATCTTTCCTTCAACACACGACCTACAAACGTGATCCTTTGCAAAGGAAACATTTTCTTTTAGTCCGACAATAAGGCCACCTTTGTGAAGACTTTGCAAAGTTCTCATGTTGACATGGGATAGGCGGCGATGCCACAACCATCCCAAGTCCGCTTTCCCGAAAAGACACAGTGCTTGAGAGTTGGTTGACTTCGAAAAGTCCACCACGAACAACTAATTTTCAACATGTCCCACGTGAGCGACGTCAAGAGTCTTGCTCCTCAAAAGGACCACAATATCACCATCGAAAAAGACGGAAAAACCCATCTTTCCAAGAGAGCGGACGGAAAGTAAATTGTAACCAAGGGATTCGACAAGCATGACGTTCACGATAGTTATATCGGGAGCCACCACAACCTTGCCGAACCCGGATACCTTAGACTTGGACGAGTCTCCATAAGTGACGGTTTCTTGGATGTCATTTGGTCGCAACTCCGTCACAAGCTCTTTGCTTCCGGTCATATGATTAGTGCATCCACTATCGAGAATCCATTTAGTCCCACCGGAAGCATAGCCCTGCAAGAGATCATTGACTAGAGTTAGGACCTGAGATGGGTCCCTTCATATTAGCAACAAGGGTCTTTGGAACCCAAATAGTATAGTCAATGAAACCCTCAATAGGACCAACATATTTAGCTTGCACAACACCATAATAATCAACATATAAGAAATGGTGTGGATTGTTAGTTCCCGCGGATGTGCTACGAGTAGTGTTGTCCCTCATGACACTACTACTCGAGGCAATGTTGTTTGCTTGAGCGGGTGTACTAGGAGTAGTGTTGTCCCTAATGACAACACCACTCGAAGCACCATTGTTGGTCTTCTTCTTGCTCTTCTTCTTCTTGTTCTTCTTCTTGGCTACATAGCCTAGACCTTGATTGCCCACTTGTTGCCTTGGTGCACTCAATTGTGGTCTAGCAATGAACGAATTAGAGTTAGGGGCAACCACTTGTGGGGAAGGGGTCACAAACTTCACAACTTGTGGGTCTTTACCCTTGAGCCTTGCTATCTCATCCTTCAGCCTAGCATTTTCCTCAATAATATTTGCATGATCACAAGAATAAGTAGAGGTGCTAGCATTGTTATTTTGATTAAGTTGAGTTTGAAGTTGTTCATGCAACTCTTTGAGGGATGAGTGTTGGCTTTCCAAAGCTTTGTGAGCCTCAGTTAGCTTTTCAAACTCCTCGGTTAGTTTACCATGACCAACCCCAAACTCGACCTTATCCTTTTTAGCCTTTTTATATTTAGCAATAGCAAGATCACGTTCCTTAGTGATGTTTGAGACAAGTTCATTGTGAGTTAACTCAATAGATTCAAGTTCATCTTCTAGAGAAACTCTACCATTATGCTCTTCCTCAAGAGTCATAGAGAGAGATGCAATTTCATCTGCATCCCTTCTCTCAACCTCACCTTTCTTCTCAAGAGCATCTTGGGCCTCTCCCAATTGCCTCATGAGATACTCAACGTACTTCTTGGTCTCCCCTTGCATGTTAGACATAAAATGGTCCAAGGAGACCCTTTCTTCTTCTTCTTCTCTAAGACTAGCAAGATGTTCAAGTTCACTAGGGGTCTTAGAGTTGGGGGAAGAAGATACCTCCGTGGCCTTAGCCATGAAGCACTTGGCATTACGTCGAGGGAGATCGTCATTGGGGGATTCGAAGAGGGATGAAGATGGTGGAGTAGAAGCAATAGCTAGAGCGGCCACTTCACTTGTGGTTTCTTCTTCTTCATCACTCCCGGAATCATACTCCTTTTGAGTCAAGAGCACAAACTTGGTGGGAGACTTCTTGTTGAAAGGCTTCTTCTTGAAGTGAGGTTTCTTGTACTCAACCTTGGACTTGTCCTTGCGAATGAGCTTGCCACTATGGAGCTCTCTATTCTCATAAGGGCACTCCGCAATGAAGTGATTCTTATCTTGACAATTGAAGCAAGACCTCACTTTTTGAGCCCCATCATTTCCATAGAGAGACCTTTTCTTCTCCTCAACAAATCTCTTGCCCTTGGGAGGATTGCTCCAAAACTTTTGCACGGTGAGAGCAATGAGATCCTTTAGAACGGGATCATAGTCTTGTTCCTTCAAAGGAGGAAATACCTCATCTCCATCTTCTTAATTCTCAACCTCTCTTGACAAAGCCTTGGCCTTCAAAGCAATGGATGCTCCTTGGTGCATTCCAATGGCCCTATCACGGTTGTCAAGAGCATTCTTGGTTTGCACCTTATAGGAGCACAATTCTTGCATCACTTGAGTTGAGGTCATGGAGGAAAAATCATGTCTTCCTTGAATGCTCTTCAAGTCCGTGCCCTCAAATGGCATCACGGCAATCATGTACTTTCTCTTGATCCAAGCATCGTCAATATACTTGGCACCCGCACTAGAGAAGGCGGTGGCAAGAGTTTTGAGTCTTCGATACATGTCAACATGATCTTCTCCATCACGCATGAAAAATCCTTCGGCCTCATTGGTCAAGGCGTCATAACGATTTCTTTACATGCTCTCATTCCCAACGAACATGATGACTAGTGCATCCCATGTTTCTTTGGCGGTGGATAAATGTTGAAAATGCGGCATGTGGTTGGGGCCCACGGCTTGTTGGAGAATGGACAAAGCGGTGTAGTTTAGTTGGCAATCTACGGCTTCTCTTCTTGTGAGATTCTTGGGATCAAATGGTTTGTATCCGTCACGAGTGATCCTCCAAAGATATATACAGGAAGAATTCAAGTGAGTCTCCATGTAGTATTGCCATTCACGAAAAGAAAAAGCATCAATTTTAGGTGGATCTCCTCTAGGGATTATATTGGGATGAGGAACGGGAGGATCGGGAGAATAACTTCCGGGAACGGCATGAAATCCTCCACCTCCTTCCGTACCCGACTTAGCGGATTGTTCGGCGGAAGCATTTTTAGGTAGATCACCCTCTACCCCATTCTTGGCACCCTCCGGATTAACTTCCGGAAGAGAAGATTCGACTACCTCCGGTCCTTTGGCTTTGAGGAGTTATGCCATGAGTTGACGCAACTCATGAAATTTGGTGTCTATGGATGAGGTCAATGAATTTCTCAAGGCATTGAGATCATCCATGGTCACCTTGCCACCGGACGAGGCGGCATCCAAATCGTCTCCCATACTAAAACTCTTAGGCGGTTAAGCCCGATAGAAGAGCCGAGGCTCTGATACCAATTGAAAGTAAAGTATGGGCACCTAGAGGGGGGGGGGGGTGAATAGGTGCTACGACCAATTTTAATTTTTCTTTCGGTTTAGGCTTGACACAAAGGTAAATTCTCTAAATAGTGCAACTAGGGTGAATTTACCTATATGACAAGGATAGCAATAAATGCAACTAGTACAATAATTAATGCAACAAGTATAACAATTAATGCAACAAGTACAACAAGTAAGGATAAGGGAACGAGGTAACCGATGGGGGACGCGGAGACACGATGTATTCCCGAGTTCCTCCTTGTTAAGGGAGTACGTCTTGTTGGAGGGGTGTGAGCTCGCCACGAAGGCCTACTCAACGCCACTAAGGCCTCACCCTATTCTCCGATGAACTTCCGCCACAAAGGCCTAGTTCACCTTCCACTATTGAACCCCTTTGAGGCGAGGATCGAGTCCTTTACAAACAAGTTTGGGGCACACACCCATAACTTAATTGGGGGCTCCCAACACTCACAAAACACCAAGAGTAGCAAGAAGCCTAGGTTCTCCACAAGAGGAAACCCTAGGCAAAGATCCCTCAAGCAAAAGAGAGGGGAAATGAAATCCGGTTGGTGAAGACGTAGACCGGGGCCTTCTCCTTCAATCCTCCAAAGATAAAGGATTTTGGGTGGTTGGATTGGGAGATCTAGCAAGGTGGGGGAGCTCCAACAATGGTGACTTTAATTCTGGACGAGCTAGCTGGAGGTAGGTGGAGGGGACGGGGTATTTATACCCCTCATAAAGTCTAAGAGCCGTTGGAGCAGAACTGGCGTTTTTACACCGGAGACTCCGGAGTAAAGGGCGGAGACTCCGGACAGTCTCCGGTGTCCCTCCGGACTGGATGCAACAGGCGACACCAGCTGGGCAACACTTGGACTTATTCAGAACAACTTCAGTCCGGAGACTCCGTTCAGGGGGACCGGAGACTCCGGTCTTGTCGCTGCGGGTTGGCACAGAGGGAGTCTGGGGTCGAGCGGATCGATTAGATTCCAGTCACACCGGAGACTCCGGTAAGTCTCCGGTGCGAGTACAACACGCGACACCAGCCTTTCCTTAGCAGTTTCTTGGGAGGAAGTTTCCACACCGGAGACTCCGGACAGTCTCCGGATACACTCCGGTGTGGATGCAGTGTGCGACACCAACTGGCCCAGAGAAAATGCGAAGGCGAAATCTCCACACCGGAGACTCCAGTCAGGGAGACCGGAGACTCCGGTCTGGAGAAAACTCCAGCAACCAGATATCTTGATGACTTGCTCCTTTTTGCAACATCACACCACCATAACAAATAAGTTGATTTAGCCCTGAAATACATCAACACCTTTAACAGTACATGTGTTGTTAACAAACACCAAAACAAGATGATTTAAGCGCGTTTGCACTTTCACCCTCTCGAACTAGGGTTGACGATGATGGCGACTGGATATGTTTTTGGTGGAAAAGACTCATGTATCTAGGGTTAACCCGTGAAGAAGTATAAATAGGCGGACGGGCAACTTTGGTGGGCGGCCATAGGGGGACGCGCCGCCCTATGTTGTGGGGCCTCCGTGGGCCTCCTCCGGACTCCGTGCGCGCGACAGATTTCTAAGAATTTTGGTTTTTGAATCGTCCAATTCCTAGAATATTTTCAGAACAACTTTTTCTGAAATAAAAAACAGCAGAAAACAAGAACTGACTTTGTGGCATCTTGCCAATAGGTTAGTCCTAGAAAATCGATAAAAATGGCATAAAGTGTAAAGGAAACATGTAACATATAGTATGAAAACAACATGGAACATCAGAAATTATGGATACGTTTATGACGTATCATTACTATAAGGGAGAAATTATGCCAGTGTATGACATAATTCATATGAGAAATAACGGAGGACATGAGATATCCCGGATGTTAGAAATATGTTTCTAGTATCAGTAGATAATATCGATGATTTTATCTATTTGAGTTCATAAGGTTCCGGAACAAATCGGGGAGTGGGCCTCGGTCTCTCCCCGTGTCCGCATTTCGACACGCGACATGGCATGTGTTTTTTATCTCCATAGCGATCTTGTCAATTACATTGGGCTAAAATTTTAAATTCATCAATGTACACCAGTAGACAGATGGGTCGAGTAAGTGAGAAAATTGATTAGACATCCTAAGCGACCAAGTCAGTGTTATGTGTCAGCGACATACCCAATGTGCGGTGCGGTGGTTCCCTCACACGTTTGCCCAATTGTGTCCTCGTTTGGGAGAAGTCAAAAGTCGCAAATCCTCGGAGTTTGTAACCGCATCCGGTATAGTGAAGTTTCGTTGGCAAACGTCCGTGGTTTTTTCTCTTCCTCTTTAGAACGAATTTCCACATCAAAATCTTGTGTCCTCCGCCGTGCTTGATCTCTTTGTTCATCGTTATTTGTGTTATCTCTTATAACAGGTGGGATAACACAATGCCACATCTACCGGTTCGAGTGATCCTCATTGGGCCCCTAGAACGTATTTGTATACGTAACTTACGTATCATTTTTAGTATGTCTACAAAGTTATGCTCGGATGATAAGTTCGACGACCTATCTATTTTACTCTAAATGAAAGCACGCGTGCCAATAGGGTGTGCAGTTGAAAACTCACAATGAGGGAATGGCCGAGTCAATGGTTCTGATCTACTCCCTCAATCCTCAAATAAGTGTGCATATACCTTTTAGGGGAAGTCAACTATTTTAAAATTTGACCACTTTTATAAGGAAACATAACATTTATGACTATAAATTGGTATAATTAAATCTGTTTTGAAATGTAGGTTCATAATACACAGATTTCAAATCATATATGTTGATGTTATTTTCTATAAAGTTGATCAAAATTAAAAAAGTTTGGTCTAGACAATTTTTAGAAGTACACTTATTTTTAGGTAGGACTGGAGCTCAGGAGCAAATATCATTTTCCGCATAGAAGCACCTTTTTTTTTTTTTTGCAAGCTTCCGTAGAACGTATCACTGGATCCGGTCCCTTGGTTCAAAATCCAAGGGCTGTGATTTGCTTCATGTGCCCACAGGAGGCGCCTACGCTTTTGGTTTCCCTCCAGGCCATTTGCGTTGCGTGGGCGGGCAGTCCGTGCGGCAGCCTTCGGCTCGTCCTTGCTGGACACGTGTCGATAACCGGTTGGGACGGCAACACCTGCACTAGCGCTACTCGTCCTGGTCTTTACCCACTGCCCACCTTCCCTCTGCCAAGACTATCTCCTGCCGGTGGGCCAGTAATGTCATGGACTATATGTATTTTCCCAAGCAGGTGACCATCGACTGAAGACATTTTGCCTCTACGCCGAGGGAGAGGTTTGGCTGGACCAGGCCCTCGTACACCACGATTTGGTTCACGAACAGTGATAGAACTGAGTCCTGTGCACCAACACCGGGCTCATCCACTCGACCGCGCCCTCGTCCTCCTCGCCAGAGCAAGTACTGTACTTGACGAGGCCACCACAGCAAGCCTCCCACCTCCTCCGCGCAGCCTCCGGGAAGCTTCCAGGCGAGGGAGACGAGCGGGATAGCAGGAGCTGGACCATGGTGGCGCCGTACGTCTACTGCGGCTCCTCCGAGGACGACGGCCTCGGTACGCACGACTGGCCTTCCGTTCCGGCCTCCCGATTGCATACCTCTATCTGGCCTCTGAACGCGTTTCTGACTAACGGCGCGCGCGTGTGCGTGCAGGCGAGAAGGCTCTCATAAAGGCCGCCCTCGAAGGCAACCTCCGCCGCATCAAAGGTACCTTGACCCTTCTCTTCCCCTCTTCGCCGCCGCATCCATCCCTCACAACGCCTCCTTTTTATCGCCCGCCTACTGATATGTTTGTGGGATCCCTTCTATTTTCTGTGATGTGAAGGTTGTTTGATTCGGTCGCATGCTATACTGATGACTGTTCAGTTCAGAAACGTGGGCGTTAGATTAGCAGCGAAGGCCAAGCTATTCCAATTGTCTACTCTTTAAGATATATATAATGCGTGTTCTCTCCTGAAATTCGGGATCAAAATCAGCAATCTGTTTGTCGTAACTTTTTTTTTGAAACGGAAAAACCCAGCCTCTGCATCCAGTGGATGCACACGGCTTACTGTTTGTCGTAACTGGTCCGTGTACAAATGTGACACCTTTTAATGACGGGATCCGATTCTCTTTACATCTAATTTTGCAATATTGTCAAGCACTCGAAACTGATATATATGTTGTCAAGGATTTCATTATGTAATTGCGCCCAGCATTGTACCCATGCATATGTTCCTTCTTTATGTTTCCCATCTTGTTAATTTGGCTATTCATTTCCGTTATAATTGATGATGTTTCTTTGGGGAAAGTTCTTGTAAAGAATCTTACCAAAGGAAAGGGCGGAGGGAAGGCGATTTTTTCTTTCAACACGGATGGAATTAGCGTGTTGCATGCCGCGGCATGCGCAGGCCATTTGGAGGTTTGCAAGTATTTCGTGGAGGAGCTTGGGGGAGATGTGAATGCTCCTGGATGTGGAGCTGTAGCTCTAGGTTGTTCTGCATCTCTTTCTTCATTTTCTAAATTGTTGGCTGCCATGCCAATGTTTGTCAGTATGAGAACTGAGATTGTGTCGGTAATGTGCTTTCCATAACAGGGGCGACTCCGTTTATGGTGGCTGCTCAGTCTGGTGATGTTCCTACCGTAAAATATTTACTTGATCGTGGCGGTGATCTAATGAAAGCAGATGAAAAAGGACGCACGGTTCTTCACCATGCTGCAGCTAAAGGTGCTTCCCCTAACAATATAGTCCCACTTTTGTGGTAACATGGCCAACAGAACTAGTAATTATTTAATCTACCAGACTACCACGCTCAGTTTATTCAATGTTTGTTGCTACATGACTTATAGAATCATCTCATTCACCACAGGATCTTGCAAGGTAACAGAGTTCCTCCTTTCACAAGGAGTGCCAGTCGACATAGACTGTGGCCGTGGAACCCCACTCTTTATGGCTGCTACAAATGAGGAAGACAAGACACTGAAGATTTTATTGGACCACCATGCAAATGTATATACCTCCACTGTTTTTTTTTTGATTAAGAGTTACTTTGGACAGATAAGTTTTAGTTTGCAAACTAGTAAAGTGACGTGGAAAAATATGCCTTAAACCGGGGTTGTTTTGTTGCTTGTACAGAAACATCCTTAGATCTTTCACTACATAATCGTTTGCTAGTTTTATGACATGCAATAGAGATCAGAAATTCTGTTTGATTTGATGGAGCAATCCATTTCAATTCTCAAACCAAACAATCGTGTTTGGTCAGTTTAGTATTTGATGGTCCACTTACCATCAGATCCCTCGAATCACAAAACACACACACACACACACTAGTAAAATAGTACTCCCTCCGATCCGAATTATGTGTCGCCAGTATAGGTATTGATTTGTACTTGCTAGTTCACTTCCCACGACAGTTTTTCCAGACCGGAGGGAGTAGATTATATGATGGCATGCTTTTTTACTAGTATATCCTTGTTTATCTTAAAAGAAACTCTTGAGTTCTTCATGCCACACACGGTTTCTGATAAATAACATAATCCCTTTGCTTTCAGCCTAACATCATTATTAGTTGTGTTGGAACTCCTCTGCTCAGTGCTCTTATTTACCGTTCATTGAAGTGCATGAAGTTACTCATCAAGGTGAGTATTATCTTGATTACTATTCATTGCTATGTTATGATTTTGCCAGCTGAGCACCATGAACATTCTTCTGCATAATCCTTTTTACAGGCCGGTGCTGATGTTAACTGCAAGGGTTCAATGATGAATCCTTTGTTATTTGCTACGATGCAAGGAGGTTACACAGACTACATTAAGTTGCTACTGAAGGCTGGAGCAGATCCTAATATTCCCGATGATGTATGTTCTGCATTTTCTAGATAGTTTCTTGACCTTTTTAAAGATTCTGCTCATACTGTTATTATTCAACTTATCTGATAATGGTGTGAAGCTGTTTAGCAATGGGTTTATATTGCTTTGTGTCGTTAACTATGCGAAACTGCACTTGTGCCTAGTAAAATTTGTCTTGACATTCAGGAAATAGTCTTTGTCATTAAAATAGGACCTACGAGTGCTTGTCTTGAAATAGTAATTTGCCTCATAGGATAACTCTTGTGGAAGGGCCGCACTGCATGACTTATTATTTCTGTTGATCATCAACTATTGCGCTCCTATGGAAGGGTCATGCCTATTCTGTTCCAACATACATATAATTTTTTTTGCCATTATTATAAATATGTTGTTTGTATCATATATCAATATTTTCCTATTTGAAATAAGGTTATATCGGTGCTTAACCTAACAGTTTATGAGATGCTGAGATCTCACTATTTACAATTCTGGGTATGTAGCAGCATTTCTCAAATGCACTCATGCGGCAAACACTAAAATAAATGAACTTTTCTTAGCTCAGTTTTGCTGTTCTTCATCCCGTTGGTATTCTGTTTTCATTCTTATACTCCAATGACCTGTTCGTATTGATGCTACCATCAGTCAAAGCACGAACTAAAACAGATCATGTACAACTACTTCTTCTTGTTTTTATCTATTTTTTTACACGAGGAGTCAAGTGTGATGCCACTACAAATTCCTGTGGTGTCTCAGTCTCAACTTTTGCTGAAATGCCTCTCTTAGAAACCTTGTGTGTTGGGAGCTTGACATGCTTAGAAAATATGTAAATGCTTGCTGGGTAAATCCATGTCGAATCATTTGATAAAATTATTTCGTAGATCCTGGTTCTCTCCGCAATCGTAAAGTTTTCTATATAGATTGTGTGCAACTTAATGTTCAATCTTTCGGTAATATTCTAAATAGTTGGTGAGAGTAGATGAGATACTGAGATATCACTATGTAGTATGTAACATTCTGGATAGCAACATTTCTCAAATGTACCGATGAAGTAAAAACTGAAATAAATTGTCTTATCAGCTTAATTGATGTGGTTCTTCGTCCAAATTGTTCATATTCTCTACTTGAAACATTTGATAAATAAGGTGATCTTAGTTTCCCTGACAATATTATAATTTCTAGAATAGTTGTACGCTATGCAGTGATAAGGTTATTTTGTTATAATCTAGCGAATTGAATTGATTTTCTTCCCTGGCACGGGGTGATTTCCTACTTTAATGATGTCATTAATTCTTATAAATAAATGAAATTTCATATTTACTTTTGTTGCCCAGGTGGGTAGGCTGCCAATAGAGCTTGCTGCATTACGTGATTGCTGGGAAGAAGTTGAAATGTTGTTTCCTTTGACTACCCGAATTGCACATGCCCCAGACTGGAGTATTGAGGGAGTAATTTCTCATGCAAAAATTCAAGATAAAAAGCCAATAGTATGTTATTTTCTGTTTTTATGATGTTTTCATACTGTATATTGCTTCAAAACTAGGCCATTTTTTTCTTCAGTCAAACGTGTCCATTCAGTTTAGCTTTACTATATGCATGACACCGCATCTACAAGACTACAATGAGCACACGTCTTATTTATAAGAGTTTTCTTAGGTGTCCAACTTGTGAAGGTCATTTAATGATTAGTTGTTTAACTGCTGACTAGCTGAGAACAAATTACAAACTTTAATTTCGAAGGCTAATATGATGAAGCGGAGATAATATCTAACCCTGGCCTAATAACAAGGGTTCCCGTTCCCTAGACATCATGAAGACATGAACCCATGTGTGGTATGCACTATCAATTGGACAACATTATATAATATGAATAATCCTGGATTGCTGTAAATATAAAATGCTAACCAAACTCTGGTTGTTTGCTGTATATAATAGGTAAAAATCATCAAGGTAAAAATGTACTGCTGCTTCCAAGGTTGAAAAGTACGAGCACAGTTAAACCTGATAAGATAAACTCTTAAGATAAGGCGATTGATGTACTCTTTGCAAAACGACTTTTGCATGTTGATTTTAAGGCAATCTCAGCTCTAGTAACTGTCATTAACTTATCATTGTGTAGAACACTGACACAAATATCGTAATGATATAGAATATTTAGATAATCTGGGGTATATGAATTTTGTGTAGTAACTATAGGCACTTGCAGATGAGTCCCTTAAGTCCTCGATTGTTGAGTTTTGCCAAAATAAAACTTGGCTCAACATTGAGCCGTACATTGAGTCCTCGAGCAATGAAACATTCAGCTGTACAGCGGTTTGGAAACTCCTAGGGCTGGACCAGATTTTGGAGTTTGAGTTTGCGGATCAGTAAGGATTTCCCCATTTGAAGCAGCACTTGCAGTATGCAATTGCAGCATAAGCATGTTAAAGAGCTAGCCACCTAGATACCAAACTGTGAATAATGCTGAATACAAAGTTGCTGAATTTCTTTTGAGTTAGAAATTTCAAATTTATTTATCATAGTAAATGATGATTAAGTCCAAAATTCAAATATTATATCTGTGTTTCTTCTACTTATTTTCTAGGAGCAACAGCACCGTGATAGACGAAATGCTTTCTTCAAGTCACAGGCTGATAAGGCCTTCAAGCAGAAGGAGTATAAGATGGCATCAGAGTTTTATGGCTTGGTAAACCTCTTGCACTTTATCTATGATGTTTTAGAGGGTAAAGTTTGTTGTTTATCAGGAACCAAGTGGAGAGCATTTTTTTTCCAACTAGGTTTCTTACTTTCTACTCTAATTTACACACTTAGCATATCTATCCCTTTTTAATTGTAAAATTTGAGCCTTGATTGGGAAAAGCGAAAATATGTAAATTGACAATGAACAGTGCGACTGGGACATAATGATTCCATTAGCTCCATATATTTTGAATGAAGTGTCATGTATGCTTCCATGAATATATCTGACCAAATACCAACTTAAATTATGATTTAGGTCTGACCAAGGGCCATCTTTTTTAGAAACTGGAAGCTTTCATTACCCCTGGCCTCTGCATCGGTAGATGCATATAGCCCATAGTTTATTATAAGTCAACACTTGTGATAAAAGGTAGCCTAATAAAAAAGGTGTGACATGCAACACATATATCAAGAAACAGCCTAATCAGAAATGTGACAGTTGTTAGATGATATTGTACCGTATGTGTACAGTGACTGGCCACACATAAAACCACTGTTCAACCTGCTTGAACAAAGGCCACAATCACTCACAAGTCAAGTTTATGCGCCACACACTGTCCAAACCGGTACATATGGTTAGCATATATTTGACTTCATTTAAGAAACTTATTTGACATCAACTGTGCATGTTTAAAAGATGAGTTCTCAAACTTCATTGATGTCTTCATCTCCAGAATCTGTGAGAAGTTTGTTTTTCCTTCTTGGCTAATATGAATCTTTATTATATGGTTGTCTACCGTTTCCATTAGTATTATTTGATCAGTCTAGTAGTAAAGTGTCTAGATAGTTCTGTACCTGCTAGCCCGTGGACAAGCGTTCATATAGAATGATATTTGCACGATATCTCGTTTTTGACCGCAGGCAATAGGTCATGGAGAGAGTGCAACACTGTATGCAAACAGGAGTCTTTGTAAACTGCTCCTAGGCGATGGCGATGGTGCCTTGTCAGATGCTCTCAAATGCAGAATGCTGCAACCTAAGTGGGCAAAAGCTTGCTACCGTCAAGCTGCAGCTCACATGCTACTCAAGGTGCGCCTAACTTGCCAGTTTGTTTACTCCCTCCGTCTCAAATTAATTGTCGCAAAGTTTGACAAAAGTGGATGTATCTAGACATAATATAGTGTTAGATACATCTATTTTTGTCAAACTCTGTGACAATTAATTTGAGACGGAGGGAGTACTTATTTCATTCTGAATTCACA